>ML106564.1:0-26436 GCA_003697995.1 Taxidea taxus jeffersonii
TTTTTTTTAAATTTGTCCATATATATATGGACATATATATATATATATATATACACATACATACACACACATACATACATATATTTCATTTCAAGATTCCTATAGCATTTTATTATGTGAATAAATCACAATTTATTTACCAGTTTCTCTATAATGACCCATTAGGTGGCTTCCTCAACCATGCATTACCACAAACAGTAGTATGATGAATACCCCAGTATTATAGACAGCTCTTAGACAAAGTGTGTGAGAATTTGTCTGAGGTGTATAGCCAGAAGTGGGTGTAGGGATCATAGGATATAAACCACTTCAAACTCACTATGCATAATGCATTGTTCTCCAATATGGACAGACCCATTTATATTCCCACCAGCAATTTGAATATCTTGAGTATTGAGAAAAACAGAGTTCTCTATTACTAAATAAAAAATAAATGCATGTCAAGACTTCCTCAACAGTCCAAGAGCTAGGAACACCTGACTTCAAAGTACTACGTGTAACCTGACCCTTTTCAACCTGCTTTTTTTTATCAATAGCTGATACTTGTGTCTAACTTTATCATTTTCAAACCACTTTTAACATATAACTTTCTATAGATACTGGAGGTAAGGGGATCAGGAAAAAGGATGAAACACGAATAAACAAATGGGCTCTGGCATCTAATTTTACAACCAAGACCAACACTGCCCCACAAAAACACTGCCACATCATGCTTCCAGCCCAGCTCACCACAACCACAACTAACTGGTCTCTCCCAGCTGCAGCTGGTGGTCCTAATCCAGCTGGATCATGACTCTCCCCTGCTTCCCACACCTCACTAACTACTCCCTCATTCCAAATCCTGTCAGCATCGCTGGTACTGTTTGCCCATCACATTTCCCTTTCTAGCAACATCTCTTGCCTCAACCCTGAAACTCTCTATGCTCCAAACATTATTCAATTAGTTCTGTCTTCAGACTTGCCTGGAAATCTGTAACTATCCACTTCCAACTGCCCCCCTTTCCCTGAGCTTCAGGCTAACTTCTGTTCCTTTCTGAGGTAACAGCTTACATATGACTCCCTCCAGGAAACCTACTGCAACCTCTCAGAATTTGGGGGGTGTCAAAGGCACACAGAGCACTTGGCTTCAGCAAGCATGGCACCTGGGCCCCGTAGAGCACACTGCCTCCTCTGTATTGATGTCTCCCCACTGGGCTGGAGCATCTCCAGAGCGGGAACTGTGGCTGGTTGCCTCACTACAGTTTCTCATACTCATGATTTGCAAATTCTCTGTGAGACGAAGTATGTAAGAGCATAGCCTGGAGCCACAGAGAGGACATGATAAGGAGGCAAGACCAAAAGATGATGCTAACTCGATTCTACCTCTTTTGTGTTCTACTATTCTTGTTTCTTCTGTTTGTCATATGTTATTCCTGTAGCTTTGCTACTACCACACATTGTATTCCACACAATTGATGCTCTTCATTTCCACACTGGACAGAATGTTTTAGCCCAGCTTTCCTGGTATTTGAGGTCTGGAGAGGGAGATTTCTGACATTGTTGCGATGTTATTTTCAGCATGAATTAATTTTAGAATGAAAGAGTGTTATTGTTATTAATCTGGGACAATTAGTCTGTCTTATTCCTTCCAAGTTGCTTAGTTTCATCATGTTCTATCAGTTCCCAGTGTGACAAATACAGAATACCTTCAGTGACTATGCTCTTACAATCTATGAATAAAGTCCTTTCCAGATCCTAACCTTTAAGAATATAGGAGTTCTGTACTAGTTCAAACCAATCACCAAGCAGGTAGATTTCCTGTCCTCAAGAGCAACCCCAAAGGTCACTGGAATTAGAAATATGACTCTAGTACCACCTAACAGTTCAATATTCATCTATGAATTCGTATAAACTGACTTTCAAGGTATTCATGTTTTAACTCTGTATCACTTTAAAATTTTTAAAGTTCTTTAAATTCTGTTGAAATTTCTTTCACTTGTTCTTCTCTGCCTCTTCCAGCTTTAATAGGATGAGGAATGGTACTTTTAATTTCCCACCAAGGGCATTCCCACTGATAGAATTCCCTTCCATACATACCTACACTTCGTACCTTGATTTTCATACACTGTATCATTTCATCTTCAGAATGCCTCACAATAACAGATACTGATCTATGAATTTTCAGATAACAGACCTGAAGCTCAGAGAGGTCACAAGATCTCTCCCTTTCCATATCACATCTTTCTTCCCTCCCTCCATTTCTTTCTATCTATTCCTTCCAGCTCTAGGATGAATTCTCTGATTTTAGATCATTCTTACTCATACAGAGTTGACCTGTGCACTGTTTTTCCAAAAAATGAGAAGGTTTTATCTTATTCCTCAGAACTTTCAGGGGCAATATCGTCTTCCATAGAAGAGCTCTTACCAGATAAGAGGTCCACACTCACTAACCTAAGACAATTACTGAAACTACTACTATTAATGAACTAGTCTCGGCTTGTTCAACTTACCTTCTCCCTAAATGAACTTTAGTAGTTTTTCAGTTTCTTTGGGGGCAACCAAACTCTTTGTAAAATAAAATCCAAACGCACATTAAGAAAAAAAGAAAAAAGGCAGGGAGGTGCCTGAGTGGCTCAGTTGGTTAAGCAGTGGACTCTTGATTTCACTTGAGGTCATGATCTCAGGGTCCTGAGATGAGCCCTGTGTGGGGTTCCACACTCGGTGTGGAGAGTGGTTGGGTTTCTCTCTCTCCCTCTCTCTCTACCCCTCCCCCCAAGCCCTCCCCCAAACCCTACCCTGCCCCATTTGTGCACTTGCTCTCTCTTAAAAAAAAAAAATTGAATGGCTCTGACTAAAACAAATGTGAAAAATCTGGAGTTATTCTCTTTGACCTTCCCTTCTCCATCCACTTAGCCTTTTCTCTCCATGGGACCTCCATTTCATGTAACCCATAAGGACTCCCTTGACTTCAAGTATATGAAGTATAAGCCACTAACAACAACTAATACTCTTTTCTTCTTCTTTTTTTCTTTTTTGAAAGAGAAAGAGAAAGCATGTGAGCAGGGGGTGGGGAGGGGGAGAGGGAGAAAGAGAATCAGAAAGAGCAGGCTCGGGACACCTGGGTGGCTCAGTTGGTTAAGTGGCTGCCTTCGACTCAGGTCATGATCCCAGCGTCTTGGGATCGAGTCCCACATAGGGCTCCTTGCTCGGCAGGGAGCCTGCTTCTCCCTCTGCCTCTGCCTACCACTCTGTCTGCCTGTGCTTACTCTCTTTCTCTCTCTGACAAATTAAAAAAAAAGAAAGAGCAGGCTCCATGCCCATCCCCACGTGGGGCTCAATCTCATGACCCTGAGATCATGACCTGAGCTGAAATCAGGAATCTGATGCTTAACAGACTGAGCCACCAAGGCGTCCCTAACGACTATTACTCTTTTAGTCTTTCTTTATGGAGCCAGATGGGTTGGACTGACCCTAATGATCAAGGAGTCTAAGGAATACAAACATTGAGAATAATTAATTGACAATATCTATTAGTTGATCATTTGGTTTATAAAATATCTGGACATAGACAAATTTTAAAAATCACACCAAAGAACCACTTATTTCCATGTCCTTTCATTTGAGGGCTTTCCTTTCATTTGTCCGTTCACCAGGCTCTTTGATGGATGGACATTACCAAAGAACCTGGTGAATAAGAAGACCCATGTGTCTCCATGGCCGATTTATCAGGGAAGTCTCCCAAAAATGGGAGGAAGGACAAATTTCTCTTTGGAGAGTTTCCTAAAACTTAAGAAACTGATCAACATGATTCTTCACTTTCAGGAAACCTGGTTTCTCAGAGCCTCAGATTCCTCATCTCTAACACAATCTAGCTAGATGATGTATAGTCCCATTTCTAAAACTTACAGTCCATCATTTCACTGAATTGAAGGTCAAAATTTACCCCTCAAGGAAGCTGAATACATAATAAAAGCTAAAGTCATTCCATGATTGTATTTTAAATATATACAGGCAGTTAGATAAGCCAGAAGCATGTAAACCTTAACACTCAAACTATAGCACTGAGCTAAAGAATGGCCAAAGTCAGCTGGGTGATAATTCTGGGTGCTTTAGAAAGTCTGTGAGATATTTTGATCAGTCAAACTGACTATTTCATATAGTGCTATCTTGCTCAGAGTCCTTTGGGGTCTTTCATTCTCTTCCAATGAGGGGTCAAAGTAAATATTCCAAAGTGACTTGTGAACACAGGAAAATTTGAGAATCACTGCTATAAATCAATGTTAATGAATTACTATTAATTCATAGTGCACTCTGCATTTCTAAAAATCCCATTTTCCCCTTTGCACTGACTGGAACTGCATTTCAGCCCCCATTATACTGGAATGTTCCCTCATCTGAAGTGGTAGAGCTCTCATCAATTCAAATGACACTGTACCTCATTTCCCAATGAGGAGCAAGACAAGTAATTTTCAACAATCATTGTAAAGGCACCAGATGGAAATTCATAGGGTAAATAAGTACATTTATAGTACAGTGGGGGATTACAAAATTTCCTTTCAAACAGAGCCAATTAAGACACAGGAACTCTCTGACAGAAGTTCCACTCCAGAGGAAGAAAAATAATGCACTATCCATGTCACTATTTTAATTGGCTCCACAAAGAGCATTCTCTCACCATTTGAAATCAAATCCTGCCAGAACACATAAAATTTACTCCATTATGCAGACAACACACTATGACTCAATGCCACAAAGCTTCCCACGTGTCTTTTCAAAAAGTGACAGCATCAAGTTGTTTAGAGAAAGACCTCAGTGTCATGCCATGAGATAATCCTCCATGCTGTAATCAGATGGAGAAACAGGGAATTTTGTCTATACTGTTGCTGTACAGATAGAAAAAAATTGGACATAATGACCCAAATCTAGTAAGATTATCTGCATTTTATTTCAGTGTCTTAATCCCCGCAAGTCTAAAGGTAGCTTTTTTCCCCCACTGAATTAACATATGTTCTCTAAAGATGCTTAAAAGCCACCCAAAAGTACATGAATAGAAAATTTACAAAAGGGAAAACCTAAGTGTCCACTAAATATGAGAAAGGACTCAGACTTACCCTTAATCAGAAAATGCAAATTAATAATCTGATATCCCTTCTTACTCACTGTAAAGGCAAATATGGAAAACCAAGCCATACCAGGCATTGGCAAGGATGTGAGAGGACAAGCATTGATTTGGAGAGTGTGAATTAGAATAACTATATCAAAAGTCAACATGGTTGGGGTGCCTGGGCGGCTCAGTGGGTTAAAGCCTCTGCCTTCAGCTCGGGTCATGATCCCAGGGTCCTGGGATCAAGCCCAGAGTCGGGCTCTCTGCTCAGCAGGGAGTCTGCTTCCCTTCCTCTCTCTCTGCCTGCCTCTCTGCCTACCTGTGATCTTTGTCAAATAAATAAATAAAATAAAATATTTTTTTAAAAATTCAACATGGTTGTTTTTAGATAACTTAAGTATGAACATGGACTACGGGTCAGAAGTCTCATATTTAAATATCTGGCCCATAGAATCTCTCACACTGGTTCCTAAGAGGCTTATAAGAGGATATGTACAAGAATATTCAACAAAGACAATATTTTTTTTGACAAGAGTGGTTTGGAGACAAGTTAGAGGTCTCTCAGTAAGAAAGTGGATCATTTAAAGTGTGAAGAACATATTATGCAATATAATTCAGAAACAATACTAAGTTTACAACAATAACTTGGACAGATCACAAAACCACTGTTGATTTAAAAAACAAAAAACAAGATAAATAATAGCACATGATTTTTATGAGAATTAAACCCCACAGCCTCCAAACTAGTACTATGTATTTCATCAGAATATGTGCAAATGTAGGGACACATAAAGGCACTTTAGAGTATCTTCAGGGGAGTGAAATAAGCCTGGGATTTGGAGCTAAAAAGGAAATAATATACTGAAACAAGAGACAGGAGTTGCAGACCCAATAATGGAAATTTGCTATGTGCTGAGGTGTGTTACAAGCTCACATTTCTACAACCAAGATTCAAAGGAAAGAAACAAAAAACAAAACAAAAAATTTATTTTATCCCACTGATTGCTTCACTTAGATATAATCCTACCTACTTACAAAATACTATATTAAAAAAATACTATATTCAACAGTAAAAGAGTCACAGCTTCAAATGTTCACCAAGTAACTTCTACGCATAGGACGCCACTAGAAAGCCACCAACAAACCAGCCAAGCAGGTACTCATCAGTTGTGAACTTACTCCGTATGAGATACCAGACTGGACTTTGTTATATGTACAAAGGATTAAAATATGGACCCACTGCTCAAGTTTTGTCACTTTGGTTTTATTGGGAAGGAATAAAATCTTAGAAACATATTCGGAAATTATGAAATGGTAAAAGTAACACACATTAGAGATTCAGGACGTTATTCAAACTAAGCTTGCAATACAGCTTTCCCCCAACAAAGTAATTCATTTTAAGAGTTCTTCTTTTGGAACTACCTTCAGAGTCTCTGCCACTTTATTTCGGAAATCCTCAATGGTGGCAAAGCTTCTATTTGCAAGATATAGTTCATGTTTTACTAACTATTGCCGAGTCATAAAGTAACAACTTCTATTAGTGTACTTCATTTGAATTTATAGAGTATTCTCATAAACTGTCTTTTGGCAATGTGTTTCACGATCAGGGGAAAAAAATAATGATCAAGTAGGGATACTGGTTAGAAACTTGGTAATAAAATAGTGAAAATTATATTTTAATATGCCATGAAATGGCTCTATAAGCAAAGGCAAAGGCAAAACTGTTGCAAATGCTTTTTAAACAATAGCTGCAAAAGTCCAAAAATAAATGTAAAGTCTTGTAAGCTCCCAGAGGAACAAAATTAGACACTTAGGCTCTGGCATTTCTGTGTTAATTTCATCCTATTTGAAACGGAGTGTTCATACAACTGCTAGCCCTAGTAACACTGGTGTGTAGAGTAAAAAGTGGCAGAGTTAGAAGGTCTAAGTTTTATTCTCTTCTCTTTCAATTATAGTCAGTTCTTCTGTAATGCTTGTTTTGAAAAGGCAGATGTGTTGTAATTGATACATTGGAAAATAATCTGAGTATAACACAAGTTTGGTATTTGCATATGCAGAATTTTGTCCACCAAACACACTACACTAGGTGAACACAGAAACTCCATCCAGGTGAGCCTAGCCAAGCAAGAAGACACAAAAGACATACATCTCAAATATCTAACAGCAACCACTTCACTGTGTGTGTATTATCCTACAATGTTGTGTTTCGCTCTTCTTTCACACTTGTGAACTTGCCTACATGAAGAAACACTCTTTCAATATCATGTTTATGCAATGTACCCAGATTCAAAAATGCCAGTACATGCAAAAGGAGAATTTTAAATCTTCAGTTAAAAACTTTTTAAATAAGAATTAGAAAGCAAGAGAATATGTTGCTCCCCTGAGCAGTGGGCATAAAGAAATCAAGACTGTAGACCATCAGAGACAATGAGAGAGAAAAAAAAATTGTTTTGTTGCTAGAATAACTCAAACTGTTTTGAATTCAATAAGGACACAGCCTAAAGAAACTGAAGAGATTACTGAGCATATAGAAGGGATAACAAACAGGAAGAAGAAAGAAAGGAAGAAAGAAAGAAAGGGAAAGAAAGAAAAAAAGAGAGAAAGAGGAAGAGAAGGAAAGGAGGTAGGGGGAGGGAGGGAGGAAGGAAAGAAGAAAGGAAGAAAGAAAATAAAGAAAGAAGGAAAGAGAGAGAAAAAATTAGAAAGGAAAAAAGAAAGAGAGAAAAAGAAGAAAGAAGGAGGAAAGGGAGGAGAGGAGAGGAAGGAAGAGGAGAGGAAAAAAAAATAAAATCAGAAACAACCCTTTTCATGATCAAAGAGAAAGCACCATCTATACAAAAAGACCTTAAGCAGAAATTGCCATTTCCTACATAAATGGCCCCTTTCGCTAGTAGAGGCAACACCACTATTACCACATCTCTACAAATTTTCAAGAGTGAAGCTTTTGGGTGAAGACACAAGTGAAGATGAGAGCGCTGTAAAAGAATTTGTAGCAATGTTACCAAAATTAATTAAGGAAGAAAGGTATACATTGGATCAAATTTTCAATTTGATGAAATAAGTATCACTTACAAATGTATGCCTCTAATGACATATTCCCAAAAGCAGAAAAACATATTCCAGAATTTAAGGCTGAAAAAAGACAACAAATCTGTATTACCCTCCTCCTACCTCTTCACAATAACTCATAAGGAGGAACTTATCCTTCATCCACCTCCAAAAGCAAATTTCAGGCAAAGTTTCTCAAGGTAAAGTGCTATATTTACTTAAGTATTTATGGACACGGTTATGCTACTATTTTTATTAGATTTATTTTGTTTTATGTGTCACCAATTAAGTTTGTTTGTGGTGTCCCTACTCCATTTTTCCCATAAGCCCTGTGGTTTTTATTGCTTGACTTTGCATAGTATGGCGATTTTGAGAAATACATCATTCATGTTATTGCATAAATGCCTATACAAACTATGTGACCCTGTAGGGTATAGCCATTAATTTGAACCACTTAATAAATCTGCCCTTCAGAAAACTGTCCCTCCCAGAATATCAACCATGAAACCTGATTTCTCCAGAGAGAACAAATAGCCACACATGACTCCATCGAACTAATAAGAATAGCTTGAACCCTGGGCCATCATCATACTTGAACATGTGGTCCAAATAGGGCCAAACTGAGTCCTCCTAAAGAACTATGTTTCCTGGAGCTCTCAGAAAATAACTGTCCTCTTTACTTCTAGGTCTCCAACAGTAAGAAAAATAAAACCATCTCACTGCCTCATAGCCATCTTTGTAACCAGGGAGGAAAAATAAATCCAACACAGAGTTTTAATAGCATCATATAAACTTCCAGATCTAATCCAGAAGCTAGTTTATATGCATAGACTTTTTTCAGCAATATGAGCCAATATATACCTGAGAGTTTTAGCTATTTTAAATAGAGTTTCTCTTACTAGAAAAGCAAAAGTTCATTGATTAATATTCCCTGCTCAGAGAACCTTTTGTGATGCCATAGATTTGATGGCCCCTGTTATCTATTCTACAAAACACTACTTCTCCCTGTGGAAGAGGCATGGCACAGGCAACACTGGATTCCCCAGAGCACATAAATTCCTTTTCTCTCTGTTAACTGCTGTTTCCCAAGGCCTCACCCAACATTAGCACCTCATGGAGGCACCGGGAATGACTGTTTAATGAATGAAGATCAAGTGAGTGAACACACTTGACCAATCTGAGCCTGTTTGCTCATCTCTAAAATAAAGAAGCAGGTGACTGTTGCCTGCCTTTTTTTTTTAATGGGGATCTAGTAATCTAATGTATGTGAAAGTGCTGTGCTAACTACAAGGCAATAATTATTATTCATTCAGCATATAGCTTAGTGCAATAGAAAGAGGAACATAATGGAGTTGATAAAAGGATGAGTGCAGGAGTCAGAGCGGGTTGGACTATTAGCACTGTATCTTATTAACTGCCTAATCTGGGACAAGTTACGTATCTTCGCTGAGCCCCTGTCTCAGGTTTTCGTGAGCATTAAAAAAGTTAACACATGCAAAGCACCTAGTTATATTTTAGGTAGGTTAAGTGTTCCAAGAGATACACTAATAAATCATAAGGGGCTCTGTCTCCAAGAAGCTTACAGTCTAGTAAGAAAATAAATCATATATGTAAATAGCTTTAACATAAGATGGAGTTAGGAACCTAAAAGAGATATGAAGTACCCTAAGACATCACGGAGAATCATGAGAAATCAATCACTCTCATTCTTTTTTTAAATGTATTATTGAAGTATAGTTGACATGCAATGTTACATGAGTTTCAAGCATACGATGCACTGATTCAACAATTTTCTAAATTATACAATGCTCACCAGGATAAGCACAGTTACCATCTGTTACCATGCGATGTTATTACAATATTATGGACTATGTTCCCCATGCTGTACCTTTTATCCTCATGACTTATATATTTAAGACTAAAAGTTTATACCTTTTAATTCCTATCCCCTATTTCACCTAGTCCCCTCCCCAACTATTTCACCCATCCTCTATTCCCCTCTGCCAACCACCAGTTTGTTCACTTTACTTATGAGTCTGTTTCTGCTTTTCTGTTGCTGTTGTTCATTCGTTTGTTTGTTTTAGAGTCTACATACAAGTGAAATTATACAGTGTTTGTCTTTACCTGTTTGACTTACTTCATTTAGAAAAATACCCTCTGGTCCATCCACTTTGTCAGAAATGGCAAGCTCTCATTCTTTTTTAGGGCTGAGCACTATTCTATTGTGCATATATCCACCACATCTTCTTTATCTGTTACTCTATCAGTGGAAATCTGGTTTCTTTCTACATTTCAGTTAGTGTAAATAATATTACAATAAACAGAGGAATACATTTTTTTTGAATTAGTGTTTTCATTTCCTTCGGGTAAATAGCCAGGGTGGGTCACTCTAGTTCTTCAAAAGTAGACATTTGGGGGTGCTGGGTGGCTCAGTGGGTTAAAGCCTCTGCCTTCGGCTCAGGTCATGATCTCAGGGTCCTGGGATCAAGCCCCGCATCGGGCTCTCTGCTCAGCAGGGAGCCTGCTTCCTCATGCCTCTCTGCCTACTTGTGATCTCTCTGCCTGCCTCTCTGACTACTTGTGATCTCTGTCAAATAAATAAACAACAACAACAACAACAAAAAAAACTAAAAAAAAATAAAAATAAAAAATAAAAGTAGACATTTTTCTCTCTCTAAAATTACTAAAGTATCCCTATACTAAGTATTATCTTCATTTTCAAGCAAGTCTTAAGAAACTTTTATAAGCAGGAGTGGCTGGGTGGATCAGTTGGTTAAGTGCCCAACTCTTGGTTTCAGCTCAGGTCATGATCTCTGGGTCATGAGATCGAGTCCCACCTCACGCTCTATACTCAACTTGGACTTGGCTTGAAATTCTCTATCTCTTCCTCTGACTCTCCCTCCACTCATGTGCTCCCCCTTTCTCTCTCCCTCTCCAAAACAAAGAAGTAAATAAAATATTTTAAAAAAGAGAAACTCTTAACAAACAATGATATTAAACATCAATCATTGAATGTATATGCACTGTTCTAACACAGCAAATCCAAAAGCACTTAGATGCCAACTAAAAAAAAAAAAAATGTAAACAAACTTTCAACCACAGACATATGCATGGCTTCAATATGGTCAAGAAGGTAACTAGAGAACTACCACCATCAAGATTCATAAGCTGGTAGGGGACCCTGGCAGGCTGAAATGATAGCCTCCAAAAATGTCCTTTATCTAATCCCTGAAACCTGTGAATATTACCTTACATGGCAAAAGGGATTTTGCAGATGTGATCAAGTAACAGATCTAGAGATGGGGAGATTGCCATGTATCATCTGGGTGGGTCTGATATAATCACAAGGCTCTTATAAAATAAACACAGGAGTGAAAGGAGAAGGCCATGTGGCAATGGAAGCAAAGACTACAGCAACATGTCTTGAATGGAGGAAGAGAACATAAGTAAAAGAATACAGGTGCCCACTAGATACATAAGTATATCAAATTTTCCTCTGAGTATCTGGAAGAAACCAGCCCACCTGACACCTTAACTTCAGCTCAGTGAAACTGAATTTCAACTTCTGACTTATGAAACTGTAAGAGAGTCCATTTGTGTTGTTTAAGCCCTTAAGTTTGTGGTGATTCCAGCCATAAGAAACAACAGATTTCTGCTTTATTTTTAATGAGAATGTTACAAAGCACCCAAATGATCCCTAATTGAGAGAGTTCATTTACAGATGGGTAGCAACTGTGTGAAAATTGTGAGAAGAGCTTTCTACAACAGTCCTCTAAAAAAGCTGAAAGGCTAACTTCCAAAAGCACAAAAATATCTTGGAAGTGACCCAGGATTTTGAGCAAAGTGAAAACCCGATATCCTGGAGTTTGAAGAAAAATTACTCATTGTCTCCATCCTTACATGCTAACTTTAATGGCAAAATGCATTCAAAACAGAAGCTGAAAACTTGAGAGTTAAAGCATAAGTATAAAGGAGTCCAATTTTTATCAAGCATTCTCAAAGTCCATCATCCATGTGCACGTTGTAATCGTTAAAGCAGACTATGGAGTGAGAAGATTAGATCACACTCATTCCATTTTTGTTTCACCATCACCTCTCCGCCCAACATCCCATGCTTTGGCCTTCCTTTGCACATGCTGTTCCCTGGCTTGTAGTATCCCTCTTCCATTTTCTAACCCCGAGACCTAGAAAAAGGCATTAAGTCTTACATGTTCTTCAAGACTCAGTCCAAATGTTGTCTCCTTCAGTAGATTCTCTTTGACCATCCCTAGACAAGCTCCCTGCTTTTCTGTACCATGCGCCATGTTGGGACAGAGTATCCTTAGCAGTTATGCCACTGTTAAAATCACTTGTTTATGCATCTGTTACCCATCTGTTACCCCAACCACCTGGAGGTCTCTCCTGGGCAATGACTATGCTCTACGCACCTTTGAATCCTAAATGCTTACTACTGTGCCTGGAACATAATAGGCATTAAAAATGCTTGTGAAAGAAATCAATGCATAAATGCAGCAACTTCAGAAAACCAGTGTCAATAACTTGCTACCTATCTCAGTTATCTTCCGTATCTTGAAGATGTGACTCCAAAACACACCTGTTTCTAAAAATCAAACGTACACATGAAAAAAAATCTGCTATAGTAGAGGGTCTACAAAACAAAATGCAAGGAAAAGCATGGACTCTGGCCTTAGACCTACACTACCAACCCATATCTGCCACAGCCTACTTCTTACATGCTTTTGACTTCATCTCCTACTACTCCTTCCCTCATTTACTTGCCTCCAACCAAATCGCTGTCCCTCCTGGAAACCTACTGGGTTTTCGTGAAGATACAATAACACACTATACACAAAAGCATTTGGAAATATCCAAGTGTTGCACAGATATTTGCTGTCATGATTGCTAGTGTGAACAGTCAGTCCCTACAATATGGAGTCACCAACACTCAGGTTGTGTCTATTCCCCCGGAAGCAGCACTTTCCTCTTCCATGGCAGTGAGCTGCTCTCCTCTCCTTTTCTATTCATTGGTCTAAACAAACAGGAGGTGCTGCCTTTTTCCAGGCAGAAGTGAGAGCCAGAGAGGGCAGGTCCTAAAGTGTTGGGGACCCTGCAGTACTTAAGGCCAGCTCTACCTCCCATGGCTTCCCAATGGACACCAATATAGTCCTGGTTATGAATTTGCTTTCTATCTCTTGGAAGAGACTCCTAACTCATTCATGTCCTTAACCACAAAGTAAAGAGGACCAAATTTCTCAAATTATTTCTGCACAAAAATCAAATGAATAGGTTTTTCAAGCTGTTTTTTCAGGAGCACAATACAAATATTTACCAGGCATTGTGCTTATCAACATTATGCTGCATTACAGATGAATCCCGAGAAAGAGGAACACTTCCATATAAAAGTAGCAACATGCCAGAGCATAGTAAGGATCCAGGAAATCTGAATGTTAACTGGATGTCTTTGGACAGGGACTTTGGCCCTCTGGACCTCATTTCTTCATCCACAAGTTGCCAGAATCCACCTATGTGCTAAAATAAACCACCAGCAAACATACATTGTGTCATTCAGAACACAGCAGCACTCCCCTGATTTTCTATGTCAAAAATGTAAATGTCCTTTAGTAAAGAAAAACTAAAGAACTTCTCCATGTGATTTAAATGAAAGTTCAAATATCCAGAATACTTAAGAAATCATCTTGCAGGTTTTCAAAGCAAAGCCAGAGCCATCATTCAGTATATGATTAATGAACCAAAACAGGAGATTACCAGGAAAGTTACCTTTTTATGAATTATCTAGCTTGCTGGATAAAAACTGATAAAGAGAACTAAATTCATCCTCTGCCAAAGTGCAACTAATTCTTTAATCAATCACAGGCTCATCACTCAATATGGCAACAAGTACTCACTGAGCAACAACTATATGCAGGACATCGTGACAGGTGCTGAGGGGAATGCAGGAAGGGATAAATGGGATTTATCACCTCAACTTCCGGCTCAAAACCTCCATGAACATTGCACTTGGACTGAAATCCAAATTCACTACAGGACCTTTAAGGCCTGACTTTGAAGACTCCCACCTTCCCAGCATCTTGGGCCACTCTCTCCCTCAACCTCCTTCGTCTGAAATCCTATTTCAGAGCCTGGTGCAGCCAAGCATTTTCTTGCTTCAGGAACTTTGAATATACTCCTACTTGATATTCCATCTGCCTGGAATGCTCTACTCCCACTCACGCCATGGCTGGCTGGCTCCTTCCTATTCTTGAGGTGGGACTTAAATGCAACTTGTTCCAAATAACACCTTCTCTCCTCCCGCCCCACTGTCATTCTCTTCCCAGGGCTTCTCCCAAGTGCTACTTGTATTTGCTTGTCTCCTTTAGCTCTGCCTGGGTTTGGGGAGGGGACAAGGGTGTGGTGGTCTCTTTTATTCACTGCTCTATCCAATACCAAGTATACCGAAGTCATGCTATGAAGAATTACTGATTTAATGAATGAATGAAAAAAGGAGATTCATATAATTACAATAGCTATAATGCAGGGTACTATACATTAAGTGTTTATATGGTAGGATAAAAAGGAGAAGCAAGTGTTACAAACAAAAAGATGAAAGAAAAAAGTGCAAACATAGTCTTCTGTCAGATATATGAGAAGACACGATGGGTGAGACCATATCATGTAGGGTCTTAAGGGCTAAGCAAGGGAATTTGTATTTTTTCCATGAGGAACAAGGATTTGTTTAAAGTTTCTAATAAGGAAAGTAAATTGTTATCCTGTGTTTTAGAAGAATCAGTCTGATGGCACCTGGATGGCTCTTGGTTCCAGCTCAGGTCAGGTCACAATCTTATGGGTCGCAGGACTAAGTCCCACATCTGGCTTCGTGCTCAGCCTGGAGTCTGTTTGAAAGATTCTCTCCCTCTGACCCTCCCCTTGCTCATTATCTCTAAGTAAAAAATAAATCCTTTTTTTTTTTTACAGATAGAAATCACAAGTAGGCAGAGAGGCAGGCAGAGAGAGAGAGAACGGAGGAAGCAGGCTCCCTGGCTGAGCAGAGAGCCCGACGTGGGGCTCGATCCCAGGACCCTGAGATCATGACCTGAGCCGAAGGCAGAGGCTTTAACCCACTGAGCCACCCAGGCGCCCCCCAAAAAATAAATCTTTAAAAAAGAAGAACAATCAGCCTGCTACCGGTACAAATGTATAAAGGGCACAGACCAGAAAAGAGTCATACCAATAGGCCAGCCCAAAGCATCATAAAAGAGTAGTAAGAGTCAAAGGAAAAAGTGAAAATGCACAAAAGACCTTTTGCAATTGGTTGGTGAATCAAGAGCAAGAGAATAAAGAGAAGCAGATTCTTCCAGGGCTACGCTAAGGCTGAAAACTGGAGAATCTGGGCAGAGGAAAGGTTTCAGGTTAGAGACAGGAGATGGTGGGTTCAACACCGGCTATCATTTGAAGCCATAGAGAAGAACCATGTCACCCGCAGCCATGTTGTCCTTCGGCTATATAAGGCTCTCTTCTAAATTTCCTTTTTTCTTTCTTTCTGCAATTGAATATCTGGCTTCAGTTTAACTCTTTATAAAAATAACTAAAAATGCACAAAATACAGGTGTGCTTAAAAGAGAAAGTGAATCCCCTTCCAGGCACCTCATACACTACCTCCCCCACAATAGCCTCTGTTCACAGCTCGGAATCCATCCCAGTAGACTTTCTGTGCATATATGGATCCATTTAAAAAAAACACACACACAACATCACATTACATGCAGTTCTATAAGCTGGTATCTTTTTGTTTTGTTTTGTTTTACTTTATGTATTGTGAACACTCTTTCTGGTTAATACATCCAGATCCGACTCATCTTTTTAAGAGGAAAGCCTGGTATTTCATTATGGTGTGGTCTTTAATGTATTTAGTCAATATCTTATTGGTGAATATTTATCACATTTTCTATTGTAATTTTGATTTTTTAAATATTTCTTTCATTTATTTATTTATATATGGAGAGAGAGCACAAGTTAGAGCGGAGAAGAGGGAGAAGCAGGTTTCCCGCTGAGCGGAGAGTTTGATGTGGGGCTCGATCCCCAGACCCTGGGACCATGACCCAAGCTGAAGGCAGACCGCTTAACTGAGTGAGCCACCCAGGTGCCCTCATTTGTTACTATTATAAGCACTATCTCAGTGAACACTCTTGAATACATGTCTTCATGTAGCTATTTGATTATTTCTGCAAGCACATGGCAGAAGTCATAAATGGGTCCATCTTTCTAGAAAGCACTACAGGAGAGTCAGCAGAGCAAAAAGGGTCTCAGAGACACAGCCTCACACCCAGCAACTCAAGCTTTCCTTTATGAAAGGACAACATGCAAATCAAGAGGAACTTCTGGAATGATTCGCTTCAAGGTCAGATAGGTCTTTCTATACAAAATATACAGCATTTATCACTCCAACCCTTCAGAGATCAAGAGTTTCCTGTAAATAAAGGCCTAACTTGAAAGGAGGGCCTCTCACAGTTTTTCTATTTTTTTTCTTTTCTTTTTTTTAATTTAAGATTTAATTTATTTCTTTGGCAGACAGAGATCACAAGCAGGCAGAGAGGCAGGCAGGGAGAGAGAGGGGGGAAGCAGGCTCCCCACTGAGCAGAGAGCTGGATGCGGGGCTCGATCCCGGACCCTGAGATCATGACCTGAGCTGAAGGCAGAGGCTTTAACCCACTGAGCCACCCAGGTGTCCCATTTTTTTGGTTTTCTAATTTAGGTCCAACACCGTGACTAACACAGTCTGACGTTCCTGAACACTCCCAAGCTACCTCTCCTGGGTGCTCTCCCAGCGTTTGGTTCACACCTCAGCTTAGTACTTTTTCCACCACAGCATGACAACTGACTAACTTACCCACTTCCCAGTCTAGATTCTGAGCTCCCCAGGAACATCTCTATTCATCTATGACTGTACCTCCATGTCTGGTGCAGGGAAGACACTCCCCCAGCCTCCTGTCTGTAAATGAAAGCTTGGATAAAGGTGTAAGTGAGTGAATGCATGAGAGTCCACACAGTAAAACTATTTGCAGTATTATTAGAAAGTTTTGGGGGAAAGAGAGAGCTGCTGTTATTGTTTTCATGCTCTGCCACGATCAAATTCTCACTCCGTCTCATAAAATCCAAGGAACGGGAGATCTGTATAAGTAGGTGATAGGTCTTCCATGGGGTACCCTGTGGAGGGTCTGCGTCAGCCACTCTGGGGAAAATCCCAACAGGGGATCCCATGTACAGTGCCTCCCGCAGGCCCTCACCCACTCCCTTGCAACTGCTGGTGGTCAGGTACTGAAACACCTACTGAGTCACGCACGTCTGTGATCAATACAATTTTTAACATTCACACATGCACAGGGGCCACACATGACTCATGGGAATAAGATCAGGAGGGTGAGCAGGATGGGTGAAGACTGAAACCATGCCCTAAGCGGTACCTGAAGAAGCTGGGCCTGCTTGGCCTGGAGTCTAGAGAGGGAGCCTGGGTGAGTATGATCACTTCTCACATATACCACAGAGCCTATTCTGAGGGAAAGAAACCAGATCCACCAAGAACGCAGACTCTGGAATGCAGTTCAACTCACTCACAGTTCAACTGTGAGTTGAATCCCAGCTTTGACACTGATTATGCTTTGACCTTGGACAATCACTTAATCTCCCCTTGGTTTCAATCGTGCTCATTTGTAAAATGGGCATAATGATATTTTCCTTACAGAGTTCTTGGGAATGATACCTATAAAACAAGATCTTAACACAATGCTTCAATCTCTCTTTTTTTTTAAAGATTTTATTTATTGATTTGACAAAGAGAGAGATCACAAGCAGGCAGAGAGGCAGGCAGAGAGAGAGGAAGAAGCAGGCTCCCTGCTGAGCAGAGAGCCTGATGCGGAACTCGATAGGACCCTGGGATCATGACCTGAGCTGAAGGCAGAGGCTTTAACCCACTGAGCCACCCAGGCACCCCTCAATCTCTATTTTTTAATGAATGTGAATGTAACCAGAAGATTGGACAAGATTCAAAGAATGTAATCAAAAGAGCAAATTATTTCAGATGGCGACAGCCCCTGAAATCTGCTCTATGATATAGTTGAAGCGCTACTCTGGATAAAAACAGAAGCAGTCCAGCAACATTTTCTGACCATTCTTGAAAAGCTTTATCACTCCAACTCAATACCAGTCTTGACTGAGAAATGAGCAAGTATGGCGCAGTGGACAAACAAACGCTTCCTTCTTCTCTCAAAGGTGGGGCCTCTCTCCCTTCCCCCACCAGCCACAGTCTGCTGCAGATGGGCCATCTGCCTTTGAGAATGGGTTGTAGTTGCCCTTGGCTTCCTTCCCCTCTTGCTTACCTACTTCCCTTCCAATAGCTGCTGCCTATGACCTGTTTAAAGCCCATGTGGGAGGAACTGGGAGAGTTAAGAGTGATGTAAACGTTCCCATGGATCGTACTGTCTTTTGATGGCTTTCCAGTCCCTGCACCTGGCAGATTTTTACAGCACACTCTCTCTCCCCCGGGCACAGTTATGGGCTCTCCCTGCTAGGTGCCTCCACTGGACTTCCTTTGGCTGGCTGAGCATTCATCCAATAGTGTCTGCCCCTGGGAAAATATTCCAGACTCTCCCACTAGGGGTTCCCTCACCCTGGTGTGCTGCCCTCTTGGGCAGGCAGGAATCCTTTTAAAGGACTCCTGGCCATTGGGCATACCGTAAGATCTATATGTGGCTCCAAGACTTTGTACCCCTGACCCCATAAGAAGGGCGTGCAGTCACACCCAGGAGCAGCACCCCCCTCCACAGGCTGCTTGAGTTTTCACAGGTGAGAAGGGCTGGCTCCAGACAACAACATCCCTCAGCTTCTGCCCCAGGTGGTACCAATGATGACCTTCCTGTTGGACTTGACGAGACATTCTCTACCACTCCCACTTGGTGGTAGGAGGGAGCTGAGAATCTCAGCACAACATTTTGAAGGAAACCCTCACAAAACCATCTTTTTATTGTTTTTTAAATTAACACTTCTTATGAGTGGGGGGTTTAATGGTCATTCAACAGATTTTGGTTGTCCACTTTGGAATCTTGCATATGGCCCAGCTGCATCCTGGTGACTCTGAATTGTTTAATTTCATGTCCTACTACATTAATGACCATAAATGTTCTCTTATACAGAAAATTAGACTAAAGGGTTCTAGATTCAATCTTTCTTAAGAGTTTTTTCAAATTCTACTACTCCTTTTTGAATGATCATTTATTTGCATTTACTTTTATGGAAAAGATTAAAGAAAAAAAAGGCCTATGATCTGATCCATCAATTCTAGTTGATGGTTTAGATGATAATTCTGTGCACTTATTATTTTCTGTCCCTAGAAAGATCCCCTCACCCTCATTCCTAGATCTCAGCATGTCCAGTGATCTTGTTCCCAGCTCAACTATCACAGTGGCCTTGACTTACAGTGTCAATTATTTTGCAACAAATATTCACTTCCATGCACTGTCCCATGAATGGAGTAAATTCTCCACTCCACTGGCACTAGGCTTGGCCATATGACTCACTTTGGCGGTGGGACCTTAGCTGGCAATGATGCAAACAAAGGCCTTCAATGGGCTTGCACAGTCTGGCTTGGCTCTTTGCACTCTAGTCATCTAACACAAAAAGAGCCTCCCAGAGTAGTTGTGCTTTCAGCCTGGGCCTCGAAGTGGACAAATACAGAGCGGACCTGAGCTCTCAACCTGCGACTCACAAACAGGTTAAGGTGCACAGTCACAGCTGACTAGCAGAATTAAGCATCAGGATAAATGCCTGTGGTGAGGCATCACTCAGGGTGTTTTATTTTGTGGAGCATTTAAAGGGCAAGAGCTGATGGCTATGCTATCTAAAATGGTCCTTCCCCTTTTAATCTTTAATTTTTTAATTCTTCTTAGCTGTTAGAACTCTCTGGAATTCCTTTCTCTGTTTTCTTATTACTCTCTGTTTCTTCAGTAGACCTAGCTTTCTGAAAGTTGGGGTCTTGCCGTTGTTGTAGAGAGCATTACACTGCCTGGAACAGTAATTTTTCAACAAATATTTGTTGAATACATGACTGGATGACTGATTAGGCAATTTTCAAAAGCAAAAAAATACCAGGTAAAAAACTTAAGTTTCTTTTCTTGCGGTCTCTCTCCCCAAAGGTAACCTTTCTAGCCTAATTCTTATGTATTCTTCCAGAAGAGCAAAGTCTATGTACACGTATGACACAGGAAGAGAGGGTTTATAATTCAGAGAGAGAAAGAGGGAGATGTGCGTTGCTTTTGTAAGGTTTGAGGGCTGTTTTTATACTAACGGGATCATATTATTGTTAAAGAACAAAAATCCAAATGAGTGAATTTTGAAGATCTAATTGGCTTTATTAATCAATTCATGAATCGGGCAGCAAGCCTGTCTAGCAAGTGGAGGAGAGCTCCAAAGGGCTACAGAAAAGGAAAGGCTTCTCAAGGCAGAGAGGGTGTGGAAAAAAGAAATCAGCAAAGAATCCATTGTTTTAGTCAAGGTCACCCTCCTAAGGGAAACAGAAGGGGTGCTTGAGTAAACTACCTAAGTAATGACCAGGAAATTCTCATGTTGGCTTGTTAAAGGTTATATTTCTGGGGGCCTGAAACTGCATTCGGGGTAGGCATTAATTGGTTACTGACTTGAGGCCTTCAAGTGATGACTTAACGCTATTCGCTGGGCCCTTTATATTGTTGTTTTAACTTGAAATGTATCTTGGAGGTCTTTTCGTATCTGTACCACAGTTCATTCACACCGATGGCACAGTGATACCCCACTTTATGATAGCCCACTGACTAAATTCAGCCACTCTCCTTTTGATGGGTCTTTTTTTTTCCTAGTTCTGTTTGGTTCTGCCATTACACACGGTGCTTCTGAAAATGACTTTGCATATTTCTCCTGAATGGAGACGTAGCCAATCACATCACTGACATTCTGAAACTCCAGCCTGGAGAACCCTTCTGCCTGGGAATACCTAACTTTTATGCCCAACCCATCAAGAAGATTTTACACAGCTTAACTCTCTATAGCTTGGCTAACAAAACTCTATTCATTGTTTCTCATTTCTTGGCTATAACATTATTTTTAGAATTTGCATTTCAATCTTTCCACTGATTGGCAGCCCCTCCTCCCTGGTTGAGAACGACCACTCTGAAGCATCAGGTTCCATGGCAATTCCTTCAGCCCAGAGAAAGTTTGGTACTATCATGCCTTCAAAGAGCGAGATGATCAAAAACTAGGGCCAGTTACAATGGTTTTAATCCCAATAACAAGAGAGTTTAATTGAAGTACTAAATGACTACAAAGCAAAACTAAGGAAGAAGAACAAGACTCAATTCCGCGGCTCTGAAAAAAAGGCAAGGCAGGAGATTTCTGCTCTGGGCACGTTTTCCTTTCAGCCCTAGTTGCACGAGGCCAGGGTGCCAACTCAGCTGCTCTACCAACAGGTCCATGGTCGGGGGCGGGGGTGGGGGGTGACAAGGAGAAACCACAAGTCAACAACATCCCTCCACCTTTGCTTTGCTCCCGACAGTATGAATCTCATTCACAGACTCAGGCAGGGTACTCCTGACACCTAAGGAAATACATATTGCTGCTACAAAGTTGGAAACGGGAAATAAAGCACTAAGTATTGAAAGGACTCCTGTAACATACAGGGAGGTTTCAAGAAAGCCACACAGGTGAAGACCAACCTTGAGAGCTGCCATGAAGACAAAATAAATACTTGGCACACAGGTGTTACACAGGTGAAACCTGCTAGTATGCTTATTACTACTATTATTATTATTAAAATAAGCAAAAGTGCACTGGAAAGTATAAAGTACCACAGCAGATAATATTATTATTAGAGAACAATTTTAGGAAAACCAAAGTTATGACTGTTGTTTTTTATAGTGGGTTAGCAGAGAGGTCAGAAAAGTCACCAAAATTTTTACTGGAAGGGACAGTAAGCATCATTTCATTCAAATACCTTTTTTCCTTTTTGTCCCAGATGGAGAACCTATAGTCCTGATGTGACTTGCACATCCCCACCGGGTGGGAAGTGCATGAGCTAGATGATAATCCTTTCACCGTGGTCAGGCCTTGCATTTATTTTGTCCCTCCTCAACAAGCCTGGGTATGCCCAGGAAAGGGAAGGGGATAGTCAGGAGGGAGACGAGCAGTATAATTATGCAGTGACACTTCGGCATACGCTTCAGAACCAAACACAAGAGATGTCCCTTCCCAGCGCAGCCATTTAGTGACTGTTTGGATTTGCTCAAGTCATTACAGACTCGGGTGTCCCATCTTTAGAGAGGGGAGATTAATATGTGTCCTGCAGAATGACATAGCTAGGAATGGTCCTTAGGACCACATGTGGTACGTAATAAGGGCTCAATCATCAGCAGGCATGAAGATCCTGATGCTGCCGCTGTGGTGGTGATGATGGAGAGGATGAGAGAGGCTGACAGAGAAGATGTTGAAGAGCAGGATGGGAACTCCTCATGAGTCAGACTGATGAAATTTATGTGCAGAGACATGACAGGAGTTACCTCACAGAAGTTTCCTTGGGTCCCGGCTACACAGCCAATTGCTTTGAAGCTGTCTGACCCAATGCATTTGTTAATAGATGAAGAATAACTTGAGGGTGACTAAGATCTGGAGGTCAACAAAGAGCTGGGAGCTGAAATCACATGACCTGAGGTTCAGAAGAAGGTTAAGAAAGGCAACAGTGTGTATTAAAATACAGCACTTTACTAATTAATAATGTGTTTAGTCATTTACTTCCTGATGTGAACATCTCACCATAATTATTCTTGTCAGTGAAAGATGCACACCACTGACGTACAATTCAAAGAACATGGCACCCTTGTCCACATGCACTCTTGCACGCAAGGCCTAAGAACCAATACTGTGGATTTCCGGAAGGTCCTATAGAATTAATAAATACAAGCATCATTATTTTGCATCACTATAACCTGTGATGAATGTGTTACATTGAAAGGAAGAAGAGAAAAGTAAAATGAATAAGCACCAAAGAGGAAAAGAGGCAATGGACAGGACAGAGAGAGGCGATATGAATCACTTGTAACACAGTCACGTTCTGTATTACACATAACGAAAATATTAATTTCAGCCCCTTGGCTATGATACTGCCAATATTTTCCCCTCCAAGGTTAATGTCTAAGTAGTACAATGCAAATTCAGTGCAAGAAAGTTTTGGAGACTTTATCACATCTCGGAAAGTTTCTCAACCACAGCCCCATGACCAAATACCACAGTAAAGTGACGACCCACTTCCCTGAAGACAACGAAAGCATAAAATTGAAGGCTATTAGCCTTACAGAATTGATCATATCCACAAGGAGAGAGGAAAAAAGCCACACTCTAGACCACATGAAATGAGAAACTGCACTTGCAAATTACCTTTTTGCAAATTTCACTCCTGTAACAATAAAATTCTCCATGACTGGGATCAACCTGAATACAGAGACTGTCCTTCCCCTGGCAACAGCGGAAGGAAACAGTAAAGTCAGGAGAGATGATTAGTGATTAGGAAAGACAATTTGTCATGGATCTTTTATCCTGGCTCTACACATAACTCAGAACGAAGCTAACCATTAGAGGGAAATTTGATTCAATGTGTTCACTTAGAAGACCATACAGCTGAGTTAGGAGCAGACACACAAAACCAGCACAGAACCGGGTGGGCTCTGGAGATCAGACAAGTATATACAGGGAGTTTAAGAACTAAAGATCCTGAAGAATACCCACCCAACATCCTGTACAACGTGGGGCGTGTTCCTTACAGCTGTTTGTGTTACCCTGTTTGTATTCTTGTCAGTGAAAGATGCACACCGCTGACGTACAATTCAAAGAACGTGGCATGCTTGTCCACATGCACTCTTGCACGCAAGGCCTAAGAACCAATACTGTGGATTTCCGGAAGGTACTACAGAATTAATAAATACAAGCATCATTATTGTGCTTACTATGGGTGACACAGTAAGCAAAAGATGAGACAGTGTTTGTGTTTTGCTCTTAGAGACACTTGATTTTACCACCTGGTTCTGCCATTTAGTCACTATTTGTGAATGAATGAGTCACCCGAGTGCTCTGAGGTTCAGTCTTTCCATTTCCAAGTTCAATATAACCAGCCCCATTGACGGTTATAAAGATTAAATGGGGTAATATATACAAAACCTTCAGCATGGCTCTGGCACATAGAAGATGGGTAAAATATCGTTTAATTTGCAGGGCTACTGCAAGAATTAACTAAGTTGTAATATATGAAAATCATTTAGTGCAGTGTCTACCCTATAGTAGGTACTCAATAAATACTAGCTCATTATTCCTAGAGACATAATAAGCCCTTGACATGCCTTCTAGCTCTAAGATTTCCTTGATCATAGAAACTTTTTCTTATTACTTAAACTTCAACCTACATTTCTGGTCTCCCAGCCCAGAATGTTGGCTACTACCCTGCTTAGAAACTGAGTCAAAATACACAACCCCACATCAGAAGCCCCAGGGAGGAGCCAAGCACCATCCATTCCACATGGCCTTCCACCTCAGCCTGTCATCCACAGCTGACAGACAGCCCTGTGTCTGGCACCACGTCCTGTGGAAAAGGACCAACAGACACGCACATTCACCTCTGGCATTTACCCTAGAAACCTGAGATGTAACTGAGGTCTGAGATGTTTTGAGGAAGGGTCAGTTTGACTCTAGACTTATGGTGGACATCTTCTCACCAGTGTGTACAGCTCATGTCTAACTTGGTTAAGCTTACAGAGTTGCCATTCGAGGTGAAGTAAATGCCATTCCTTGGATAGCTTCTCAAGGAACTAGATTATATTAATGAGGTCTACCTAAAAAATACTCTGCATGTCTCAAAAACCAGTGATTTTTTTTGTGTTTTTTTTTTTTAATTTATTTAACATAGAGAGAGAGATCACAGGTAGGCAGAAGCAGGCAGAGAGAGAGAGAAGCAGGCTTCCCGCTGAGCAGAGAGCCTGACGTGGGGCTCGATCCCAGGACCCTGAGATCATGACCTGAGCCGAAGGCAGAGGCTTAACCCACTGAGCCACCCAGGTTCCCCCCAGTGATGTTTTTATACCAATTCTAGTCACACCCAGCTGCACCTATAGATGGGACACTGTGATAAATACAATGGCGAATGCTTACTGAATGGTGAACTGTGTGCTGGGAACTTCAGTGTAAACACCCTCCCACTCAATCCCTGTGGCAACTCCAGGGGCACCTGCTGAGATTGACCAGACTTCATGTGACATTCACAGTTTATCTCTTTCATTGGCCAACATATCAAGAATTGAGGGGGTCTGAGGTATTCCCCCCATGATTAGGGGAGATCCACCCAAGGGGACCTCGGAAGAGGAGGAGAGACTAACCTGTGCAATGAAAGACTATCATCCAGCAACAGGGAAAGAGCTTTTTCTAATAAAAATAAGTGTCCCAAGATAGCCTGAACTCCCCTCCCCCTTTCTGGACCTCCAAGTAACCTTCTCACCTGTCTGAAAGAGCACACTCCATTTCTCAGGAAAGTGCCTCAATCCGCTCACACTTCTGCATGGAGATCTGAGACTGGTCAGGGTTGTTTTACCTAAAGAGATCACCATTCTTTATTACTGCAGCCCTCATTTTAGAGATGAGAAAACTGAGGCAGTGGAGTTCAGGGCACACAGCTGGTAGGCGCCAGAAGGAACACCTGAACCCAGGTGTAGTTGGCTCCAGAGCCCACACTCTTAATCGTTACATACACACTTTGTAATCTAATGAATGCCAAGATGTGAATTCCAACCAGGTGGTGAAAGTTATTCCTACATTTAAATCATCAAACTGCAGTTCTAATTGGTTTTTTTTCCCCCACTGTGACTATGAAAAGGAAAAGTACAAATACCACCGATGTATTTAACCACTATCAACTGCACACCAACTATCTACCCAGCACTCTGCTCCTATTAGGACCATAAACATTCACAAATTGAATGCCAGCTCCTGACTAACTCACAGTCTGGAGGTGGGGAAATGGCTGTTTAAAAAAAAAAAAAAAAAAAAAAGGAGTTATGTAAAAGAGAATCAGTGTGTTCTCAGAAATATCATCAGAGTTACCAGAACACAGAATGACCTGGCCTAGCACACAGGCATGCCCATGAATACATGAGGATAAGAAAGGCACAGTGCGATTCTTGCCAGAAAAGAAAGAACTCTAAGAGACAGTCCTTTTAATTTACCAATCACTATGCATTAGCTAGAACATGCTC
>ML106564.1:26836-76666 GCA_003697995.1 Taxidea taxus jeffersonii
GATGGTGCCCTGATTTATAAGGAAGGGCCAACTATGTGTTTCCCCCACAAATTAAGTGACTCCACGATAAAATGTTTTATGATGTTAGATTTGAGAGGTCTGATAGTTCTATTAGTCTCACAGAATTGGTCTCGGAACAGCACAAACAGAAATAAAATAAAGTATGGAGTCCCAGGTTATGAGAATGTTATTTTCGCGGTTTATGTGAATCCGCCCAGGTAGGGCACAGTAAGTTACTAATCTTTTTGTTTTAATAAATGTGTTTACCAGCTAGGAGAATGCAGCTTGATCCAATGTCTCACGGAGCACTCAATTTTGGTAAATTAAAGTTAATAACTTTTCTCCATGAGCTATGAGGACATCTCAGGGGTGAATCACAAGGAAAATACACCAAGTTGTATGGAAAGGTAGCAACAGGGGCCTCGTGCACCCCAGCAGTCCCTCACCTTGAAGAGACAAAGGTTAATGTGTGTCCCCATCACAGTTCAGAGGTATGTGGCTGTATGTCACCTACTTCTCTGGATTCTAGCCAGCTTTCATGGCTGCAAAACTGGGCTGACAATAAGCCAAAAATTGTGTCTAGAAAGAAATCAAGTGCACAAAGTTGAGGGAGAATTATAAGTAGGAGGTTAGAAATAATTACAAGTGCATAAATCGTCAACAGACAACTCTGCAACTACTACTAAGCATGAAATTAAGCCTTATGAAATGAAATGCATTATTGATAAACTTTCAGTTATAAATTAAGGCTAGAGAAACTACATTTCCTCACTCTTGTCTGTTGAAAAAAAAAATGAAGCTCGCTTTTGAATAAAGTTTTTCAACACAATAAAGTGGTTTAAAAATAGAATGTTTAATGGTCCACTTTATAATTGATGCCACAACATACTGCTCCAGAAACAACACGATACAATGCAGTGTGACTATTTGCATAATTGTATAGTTCTCTGGAACTCCATTCAAATTCCTATTACCTCTCCTCTCTTCCTCCCTCATGCTGGTGACTGGAATCAGGGTATCTTCTCCCTCTGTGCCCTTTTAATTAGTCCTCTCTCTGTGGTGGGAACCAAAATTATAGGGCAGGCTATCCATGGCCATCTTCCTCTGTCTAAAGCCACACTCACTTTTAATTATAGCCCCTTACTCTTGAACATGTCTCATTCTACTCAATGTTCTCAGGTCCATTATCTCATTCGGTTTTCACAACATCTCCATGAGAAAGACAGTGCAGGGGTTACTGTTCTCAGTTTAGAGATGGGGAAACAGGATCTAAGAAGTACTCAAGGCCATGTTAGGTCAAGAGCAAACTTGAGATTCCAAAGGCTAGTTCAGTTCTTTTCCCAGAATATGGTGCTTGCTTCCCAATCCAAGAAGGATTCTACCCTGGTACTTCCTACATGGTCTGCAAACTCAAAAGGGACCAAGAAATTAATATCAATGAGTGAATCACATCAGTGCAAGACAGCAGGGCATGGTGGGGACTCTGGCAAAGTGGTAGGCATTTGGGGGAACTCTGCCTACAAACATGTCAATTCAAAACCATTTTAAATATGATGTGGGCCAAAAGATACATACTGAGGGATGGGTAGGAGAGGCAGTAAATCTGGACCTTAGACAGGCAGTGGTGATTCTGGCATTATACATATTTGTACATATTTGCTCCTAAGAAATAAAAGCACCAACACACACAGGGGTACACCTGAGAACCATATTCTTCCAACAACTGAGAAATCAATTCACAAAAGGAAACCTGTCCGTGGTCTTCAGGACCTCACAGTCCACTGGGAAATGACAGATATTCCCATCAAAACATTACTCCCGGGGCGCCTGGGTGGTTCAGTGGGTTAAGTCTCTGCCTTCGGCTCAGGTCATGATCCCAGGGTTCTGGGATCGAGCCCCGTGTCGGGCTCTCCGCTCAGCAGGGAGCCTGCCTCCTCCTCTCTCTCTCTGCCTGCCTCTCTGCCTACTTGTGATCTCTGTCTGTCAAATAAATAAATAAAATCTTAAAAAAAAAAAATTACTCCCTCAGTGAAGCCTGTCATCACCTCCTCAGAGGTAATTAGAGTTCTGTAGGCTTTCTCATAAATTCTCATAGTCCTTTGCACATATTGCAATGAGAAAGAACTGTGTGCGATTTTGTGTGTCATTGTGGGAAGTTGTGTAGCAATTTTGTTCCCAAAGTTACATAGTATAAAGCCTGATCCCTCCCAGCACTCAATAATGTTTGAGCCTGAATTACAGAAGGTTTCAAGAAAACTCATGTATTCTGAAGGCAAACAAACAGGTAGCTGAAATGAGACAGTTTCTAACTGTAACAAAAGCAACCACACTGAGCACTTACACTTGGTCGTCCAAGAGGCAGAAAAGGCTAGAGGTTAAGAGTACAGGATTAGACCCAAGGTAACCTGAAGGCAAATTACAACCCCACTACCAATGTGCTGTGTTGTATAAGCCAAACACTTTAAAAATGCTCTGAACTTCATATTCCTTCTCCGTAAGAAAGGAATAATGATGCCCACCTCACAGTGCCATTATAAGACCTCACTGTAGGGACGCCTGGGTGGCTCAGTTGGTTAAATGGCTGCCTTCGGCTCAGGTCATGATCCCAGGGTCCTGGGATCAAGTCCCACATCAGGCTCCTTGCTCAGCAGGGAGCCTGCTTCTCCCTCTGCCTCTGCCTGCCACTCTGTCTGCCTGTGCTCGCTCCTGCTCTCTCTCTGACAAATAAATAAATAAAATCTTTAAAAAAATAAAAAGACTTCGCTGTAAAGAGAATAAGTATTCCCTATTACTCACAATTTAATTCATTCAGCAGATACTGATGAAGGGTCTGCTATCATAAGGCATCTACTAGGTGCAGGGAATACAGGCCTAGTCCCTGACCTCATGGAGTTTTCATTCTAGCAGGTAAGATGGTGATTGATTCATCACACAAATTAATATAAAATTATAACTGCGTTAAGTATTTTGAAGGGGACATTGTCGGCACTAGGAGATTGGGGTTGGGGGAACCAGATCTGCCTGGGGAGGCTAGGGGTCATGAAAAAAGGGAAGTAGCTGGAGAGGAGGAGAGTTCTGGAAAACGGGTAGATATTAACCAGCTGGGAATGGGAGAAAAGCCTCTGAGAAGAAAGACTAGCCTGAGTGAGGGTCCCCCAGGGAAGGGGACAGTGAGGCAGAGCAGGACACAGAAAAGAAATGATAACACAGGTAGGATGCCCTGAGTGATGAGAGCCATGAGGAGCATAACTGATGAGGCTGAGGGGGCAGCAGGGGCCATACCCTTGCAGAAACTTGTAGACTGTTTCTAAGAGCAATAGAGAGTCTTTAAACAGGGCTGATCATATTTACTTTTGAAATATATCACTCCAGCTATCCGAGATGTGGAGAATAGGGCAGTGCAGGGGGAAGTTAAATGGATATTAAGTCCTGGCAAATAAGACCAAATGGTCCTTTGGACCACAGTTTTGGCAATGAGATGAAGGAAAGTGGGAGAACATGCTTAGTGTTATTGAAAATAACATTATTATTATTATTATTATTATCATTATTATTACAGACATTACATGCATTATCTCATTTAACCCTCATAAAATCTCAGTAGGGAAGGCTACTAGTCTCATTAAGTAGAAAGAAAACAAGGTCTGGAAGACATCATGTGGTTTACCCAGGGTCAAATGATTGGCCACAGGCTTGACTTCAAAGTTCTTTGCACTATCCCTAATTGCCTGTGGACAGTCAGGCCACAAAACGAAGACCGCAATGCCTGAAAAGATGGCATCAACTGAGCCAAAAAGGCAACACAAAAAAGGGTTGAACCCTGGCTTTTGTTTGAACAGAAGAATGTTTTCCTTTTTTTTTTTTTTTTTATTTTAGAGCCTGGATATCAAACCTTTACCACAAACAAATACAGTCATTTCAAAGTTACATAGCAACTTCGAGACTGAAGCTGTCAGGGTGCTTATGTACATAGATCAAAGAGCATATAAAAAAAAATGCGCACACCTATTCACGGATAATTTGTCAAACTCAAAAACGGAGAACTCCTACTAGCAAGTATTTTTACCACTCGCTTCCCTAAAAGCATTCCACAGGATGGTCTCTTATCATCATCATTGCAAATAAATGTATCTATTATTTAATTCTGTGTATATATTTAATCAACACCTCTTGTGCTTGTATTTACTTAGATGCTAATCAGCTCTAAAATTATCAAAGAACTACGTCTGGTCTAAAAAAAATTCAAACCACAGCAAATCTGAAATATGGAACCCCAAGAGGTTGCACTCCCTAGAAGGGTCACCAGTACATCTCAATTACATCCACAAGACCGCCCTCCTTCCTTCTAACCCCAGGGGTTACCAACCAGATGGCCTCCAGAGGCCCCTGAGAGACAACACATGTATACAACAGTCTAGAGGAGGAAGGGCTATTCTAAACCAGGGAGCACGCACCCCACCTCAAGGGCAATTGGGTTTCACTGAAAAACACCTACACACAACAGATTCTGGGACTCACCTGTTAACTTTGGCCAAAGGCCAGAAGTAGCCCAGCGAGATCTCAGAGTTTGCTAATAAAATAGAGAAAGATCCCTAACTGTTCACAATGTATTAAGTTCAGCGTCTTTTAAAATCTACTTCATAATGTAAAGTATGAAGATTTTTTTAAAGTTCACGTTCTTCAAGAAAACTGTCATTTTAAGAGGCTGTTCTATAAATACAGACTAGAAACGCAAAGTTTGGAGGAATACTGTTCTTCATACACTAATTAAAAGGGACAAATACAGGTTATTTTTTTCCTCCCAGATGAAATGCAGCCTTTAATGCATCTCTCCAGGATGGTTTCCTTTTACCACCCAGCAGATATAGGAAAATTGTATGTGGAACAAACCAGCTCTGGTCTATGTTTAAATAAACTCCCTGCCCTCTGGTAGGACAAGATGCAAAGGAATGAGTAATGCATTTACTTTCTGTACATTCTTAGAACAACCCTCCCACGCCAAAACTATTATTTATCTAAATCATGTAAAAATATCTTTTCTATTTGTGGTACATCTGTACATTCATTTTTTAAAAGATTATTTATTTATTTGACAGAGGGGGGGGAATACAAGCAGGGAGAGTGGGAGAGGGAGAAGCAGGCTTCCCACTGGGCAGGGAGCCCTACAAGGGGCTCAATCCCTGGACCCTGGGATCACGATCTGAACCAAAGGTAGAGGCTTAACAACTGAGCCACCCAGGTGCCCCTGTACATTCATTTTGATGGCATTTGATTACACAAAATTGTTACAAGTGCCCAGATTCTAATTGTAACAATCATGCTTTGCTTCAAAACTTTGCAGGTTCCCAGTCCTTATCTTCTTCCTGAAGTCAGTTGAAAAGCTAAAATCATTTTGGGGCACCTGGGTGGCTCAGTAGGTTAAGCCTCTGCCTTCAGCTCAGGTCATGATCTCAGGGTCCTGGGATGGAGCCCCACATGGGGCTCTCTGCTCAGTGGGGAGCCTGCTTCCCCTTCTCTCTCTGCCTGCCTCTCTGCTTCCTTCCTTGTGATCTCTCTGTCAAATAAATAAAATCTTAAAAAAAAAAAGTTGAAATCATTTTAGAATCTTTATGTGAAAGAAATGTTACTTCTCTCAAGCCAAATAAGAACAAGTCAGTGTCACAAAGCAGTGATAACTAAAGTCATTCTAAGTTCAACAAAAACAATTCATGCCAAAGTCACCTGAATCTTAAATAAGCTTACTAGTCTAACAGAGTCATGAGTAATTGTGGGATCTATAGGTTTTAGTAAAGAATCTGCCAAAATATTTCTTGGTAAATTTATGAATGAGAAGAAAAAAATATAAGATAGATTAGGATAAGATTAGGATGGTAAATGTATATCAGGTCAGCCCACCATACACAAAGAACTTCAATTCACGACTGATACAAAGATGGGAATTTACCAGAATGAAAGCATCTCTCAGACGGTGCCTCAAGGCTCTGTCTGTTTTGCTGCCTCCCCCTTTTTTCTGTCCCCTTTAGAAACCTGTTCATCAAAAACTAGGAAAAAGTCCCGGAAGTCCAATACTTCCTGTAAAATGGGTGAATGGCACAAGTTTAATACAACGAATAAAATTCGGAAGTTTAACATGATCCAAATAGACTAGAATACAGGGCCAACACCACAAATAAATGCTTGACAAGGATGAACATGTATTTCTACATCTGAGTTCAAAATTAAATCCATTGCCAAATCACCAGAGAAATAATTTGACAATTATTCAGAAGAAACAAAGGGTTATACCTCCTTCCAAGTCCATCTCCGGCTACAAGGGGAAGTTCTAGGAGGGAGAAGGAGGAACACGTGGTATAGTGTTTAAGTCACCAGGCTCTGATGCTAGTGAGCTGTGTGGTCCCAGGACTTCACCTAAGTCCGTTTCCTTTTCTATAAAATGGGAATAGTAAATATCTCCTAAAGTAAAAATAACGACTAAGTAACATACTGAACATACTAATGATATTGATAATAACAGCTATCACTTATTTGAATCATTAACCACAGGCGCTATCATATTCATCTGTTTTCTATCATGTGTGTCTGACATCTATGTGTTTGGCATATAGCAGGTTTCTAATAAACTAAGGCTCTCATTATGAACTAGTTGGCCCTACAACATTATCTAGGAGAATCACTCACAAGCATGTAATTAAAACATCCCCACAGTTCCTGACTCTCGACTCAAGAGTCTAGTCTCTGCAGCAAGCCACAGAGACCATTGCCCTTGTGAGGACCAGCTCCATCACAAGTCACGTCTAGAGTTTATGAACCTTTCAAAAGCAGGCCCTTCTTTAGAATGTTTGCTCTGCTCATGATATCTCAAGAAGTGTTGTCTTTTTCAGTGGATGATCACACATTCCTCTTGACCTTCATCATTCTGGGTCACTTGGAAGACTGAATTTAATGTTGTGACAAAGACCACATTTTTTGGTCACATTGCTCCAAACAAAACCTCAAAAATATGTCAAAAATCTATATGTTTTTGGGTGATACTGTAATGGTAAATCAAAACTTAATTGTACCTGTTGGGTAAGAGATATTATTATGGAACACTATGGGCTACTCTGATTAGGAGAAATTTTAACAGACTTAGAGAACATCCAGAAGAAGGCAGCTAGGATTAGAAAGACTCTAAACACCATGCCTTAGGATGAATAGTTGAAAGACTATGAATGTTCAGCTTGTGAAGATTGGTGGGGGGGTGGAGAAAATTTGAGGGAAAATAAAGGTACTCTCTCGAAATGTCTGAAAGAATTCCCTGTGGAATCATGGATAGATACAGGATATAAGTAAGACCAAGAAGCTCAGGATAAGTAACCCAAGAACAGTGAGATGACCAACAATGAACCCAAGCACATGAAGTTATAGAAAAGTCTACATTAGCAGAAAGAGCACCTGGGTAGCTCAGTGGGTTAAGCCTCTGCCTTTGGCTCAGGTCATGATCTCAGGGTCTTGGAATCAAGCCCTACATTGGGCTCTCTGCTCAGCAGGGAGCCTGCTCCCCCAGCCCCCGCTCTCTGCCTGCCTCTCTGCCTACTTGTGATCTCTCTCTCTGTCAAATAAATAAAATCTTAAAAAAAAAAAAAAAAAGAAAGAAAGAAAATTCTATATTATGGGGTGCCTAGGTGGCTCATTCAGTCAAGCGTCTTTTTTTTTTTTTTAAGTATATGTGCTGATGAAGCGAGCACAAGCATCTGACTCTTAATTTCGGCTCAGGTCATGATGTCAGGGTCAGGAGATGGAGCCCCACGTCAGGCTCCAGGCTCAGTGGGGAGTCTGCTTCTCTCCCTTTGTCCCTCCCCCCACCCACGCTCTCTCCCTCACTCTCTCTCTCTCTCAAATAAATAAATCTTTAAAAAAAGAGAGAGAACGAAAGAAAATTCTACATCATTAAAAATATCTGAGCAAAGGCCAAACTACCAGATGCTAAGACTGTTGTAGAAGGAATACCTCCCACCTGCAATATAATTTTAGATCACAGGTTTCAAACTAACACCCCCATAGACAAATCAGACATGTTAAATTTGGCCTCACATAGTATTTTCTTTCTAATGTGAGTTGTATAAACATTTTCAAATTTAAAATATATAACTAAAACTCCATATTTTTTGCTTCCTTTGAAAATCAGAAGATAAGACAATACTCCTAGCCATACAATGACTATCAGCTGGAGTCTGATCTTGAGGTCTTTATCATATTCTGTGGCTGATACCATTTGTTTTCATATCTGCTCATGATTCCTAAATTAAACGATCTCTGGAGTTTCTTCAACCATTAGGATTCTCTAATCCAAACAGGAAGACCTCTGGGTTTTGAAGCAGAAGGTCCATATATGATCCAACTTGACCGAGTTTGTGTCCTTGGAAAAGCTGCTTGAGTTTTCTAGTCCTCATTTTTCTAAAAAAAGGAACAAGTGTGCTTTCTAACCATCTCACAAGGTATAGTTAAGAATGATATGAAAGTGGGGCACCTGGGTGGCTCAGTCAGTTGAGCATCTGCCTTCAGCTCTGGTCATGATGTTAGGGTCCTATGATCGAGCCCCACATGGGCTCTCTGCTCAGCAGGGAATCTGCTTTTCTTCTCCTCTATGTACTCTCTCTCACCCTCACTCTCTCCCAAATAAATAAATAATCTTTAAAACAAAAAAGAATGATGTGAAATCATTTGTGCAAGCAACACCACACCACATGTAAATGTAAGATACTATCACCAAACACGCAGATGGTCTCCTTATTCATCTCAGGAAGTGAGTAATATGGCTTCTAGTATTGTCTTAAAATAAAAACAGATGTGATAAATATGTGAAATACCTGTATTGTGAAGGAACACAGACGAAATCATATAAGGCCTGATGGAAACAATAAAAATCCAACAGTAAATGTGTGTATGGATATGTATGGGTTTAACACCTTTCTCCCTAAGTTGAACCAACTTTATTAATATATGTTACATCTGCTTTATAACATTTGCCTACTGGAGCTTAACAACTCCCCCCCCTTTTTTTTTTAAGATTTTATTTATTTATTTGACAGACAGAGATCACAGGTAGACAGAGAGGCAGGCAGAGAGAGGGGGGGGGAAGCAGGCTCCCCACTGAGCAGAGAGCCCATTCGGGACTCGATCCCAGGACCCTGAGATCATGACCCGAGCCGAAGGCAGAGGCCCAACCCACTGAGCCACCCAGGCACCCCAAAACTCCCCTTTCTTAAGTTAGACTAATACATATATAGAGAAAAGAAGGTAGAACCCTGGCAATTTCCAGAAATTTCAAACAAACTTGACACAGAGAAAATAACACTACTCCCGAATGACTCATCCTAATTGCTGCACACATCACATGCACTGGATATTATCAAACTCTCCATTTTCGTACATCTGATTAGAGATAGGGGTTGTCAAAGAATCACTGGAGTGAAGCTACTACAAGTAGGAAGTGAGCTGCAGAGTTACAATGTGGCAATGAGGGAGAAGGTGCTGGAATTTGGATCATGGAAATAGTGCAGTTGTTGCAGGAATAAGACGTAACTCAGCAGTTCTGGAACTGTGGTCCCCAGATTAGCAGCATCAGCATCACTGTGAGGCTGTTAGGAATGTAAATTCTCCAGCCCTACTCCAGATTTACTAAGTCTAAGTGTGGGGCCCGGCATGCTAAAATTTAAAAAGTCCTCCAGGTGATTCTGATCCATGCCAAAATTGGAGAACCAGAAACCGAGGATAGGTCCAGGGTAGCAGTCAAACGAGGTGAGGTACAGAATAAGATCACTGAAGGAGGAGAAGCTAATGAACTGACCAGGAATTGGGGGAAATTATCTGCACAGAAACAGCAATCATCAAGAATTATGACCAAAGTTACATTTTAAGTAAAGCGAAAAAGCCAACCAGGAGCTAAAATCTTTAAGAATTTAGGAGGCATGACCTGAGGGTTTGTGGACCACCTACCATGACCAGGGAGGGTACCTGCTAACATAGTCAGTGTTCGATTTTTAATCAAAGGGCACATAGAAAGGCCCTGTGCCCACCCCACCACCCAAAAAAACCCAAAGGTCAACACAACCAGGGGGAGGGGAAGACAGGTGTGCATTAAGCTGAAGAAGTAGGGGAAGGATTTGATTCTCTTTTTTTTTTTAAAGATCTGATTTATGTATTTGACAGACAGAGATCACAAGTAGGCAGAGAGGTAGAGAGAGAGGAGAAAGCAGGCTGTCCACAGAGCAGATAGCCCGATGCGGGGCTCGATCCCACGACTCTGGGATCATGACCCAAGCCGAAGTCAGCGGCTTCAACCCACTGAGCCACCCAGGAGCCCCGGGAAGGATTTGATTCTTACCTTAAGGCAGAATGAAAAGAACAAAACAATTTTAAGACAGCCAAGAAGTGACAGGATCAGATCTGCCTTTCTTAAAGACCGAGGTAAATGGTCAAGCTGTACAGTTGTTTAGGAACAGTAAGACTGGCTGATGAGAGGTAGGGGGAAATGCTGAGAAATGTCAGGGAGTGCCTGGGCCTCTGGTTTGCATAACTACAGCTGGTTCACCAAGTGAGATTAGTGAAGACTAGCTTCAGTAAGCTAGGGAAAAGTCCTAAGACTTCTAATCAGAATAACCTTACTATAACTTTATAAGATGGAGTATGATACATGCTATACTTCAGATATAACTACCTTACATTATGGCAGACTGTGAAGCTGGAGTGCAGAGGTTAAAATCCCAGCTCTCCCACTAAGTAACTGTCAACTCTTGAGCAAGTGGTTAACCATGACACCTTTAAAATGGAAGTTTTAAGACTTACTTTCCAAGAGAGAATAAAAGATCCGGACCCTCCCAGGAAAAGACCAATTATTCTGCATCCATCAGCACAAGGAACTGGTTTTAAACTCATATAAATTGAACAAGCAAAATCTAAAAGCCAGCTACTCAAGGGAGAGTCTCTCTTGCCCAAAGTCAATTCTTTTTTTTTTTAAGATTTTATTTATTTATATGACACGCAGAGATCACAAGTAGGCAGAGCAGCAGGCAGAGAAAGAGGGGGAAGCAGCCTCCCCGCCGAGCAGAGAGCCCGATTCGGGGCTCGATCCCAGGACCCTGAGATCATGACCTGAGATGAAGGCAGAGGCTTAACCCACTGAGCCACCCAGGCGCCCCCAAAGTCAATCAATTCTAATAACTACACTTCCTCAGGCAAAGGGCAGCCAAACCCCTAAACTCTCTGCTTAGAAGTCAGGCCATCTCTGGACTCCACTTGCCATGCACCTCTCCCCTTGCATCCTTCCACTGTCCCCTCAAGAAGACCACTGTCATACACTACTTTTAACTTTGTTTGTATTTCCTTCTTCTTAAGAATATATGTAAAATATATCACACAAGTACAAACTACGAAAGTTTAGTGTTGCTTATTTTTTAGCAAGATGCAAAAATGTTATTAATATCATCCCATAAATAATGTAATTATTATTCAGTGTTTTGAGCCCAAGACTAATCTCTAGCCCAAGACTCATCTTGTTTTCTCTGCCATATCGTCCACTGCATAAATTTCCTACGACTTATTTATTCACCCTCCTACCAATAAGCATTTTGGTTATTTCCATTTTCTTACTATCATAAACAATGCTTTTATGAATCTTCTGGTATGTGTCAACTGCAGCACATGTACAAGAGTATCTGGAAGTCATCTACAGAGTAGCAGAATTACACAGTCATAGAGTACACCAATGTCTAACTTCACAAGAAAACACTAAATTTCTAAATGATGGGCAATCCACACTCTCAAAACAACGTGTTGAAGTTCTCTCCAATGCTTCCTATTTTCAGATATCTTCATCTGTTCTAATCTACAAGTATAAACAATATTTTACCAATGACTCATTTTTCATTCCCCCAACTACTAATGAGATTTTGCAATTTTTCACACATTTCTTTATCATATGCTCTTCCTTTTCAGAGTAACTCCAACTGAAGCCCTGTGACCATTTTTCCATTAGGTTATCTTATTCTTGTTCTTTTGTAGTAGCTTTTTACATATTCTACTCACTACTTCATCACTTACATGTATTGAAAAAAAAAAACTTTCCAGTTTGTGGGTTATCTCTTCATTTTATGTACCTTTTGAAGAACAAAATATAAAGGATCTGTAAAGTCAATTTTTTTGGCAATGTCTAATAAAATCGATACGGCTCGAATGAGACTGATGAGAAAAAGAGAAAGAGAGGGTTCTTTCTAGGATTACTTTTCTTTTGTAGTTGCCGCAGCGAAGCTCCATTTGTCTGGAAATGTGTTTTATTTTGTTCTTACTATTAAAAGGGAAACAAGTCTAGCTTCCCAGTTATTTTCTCTCAAATCTTTGCAGACACTGTTCCAGGTTTTCTGTCCTCTATTGCTGTCAGTGAACAGCATACTGTCAATGGTAATTGTGGGTCTTTTGTAGATGATCTGTCTTTGCTCTCTAGATGCTTCTAGACCTTCCCTTTATGTTTTGTGGGTTTATATTTTGCAATTTCACTATAACAAGTCTAGGTATGGATTCATTCTTTTTATTTATCTCGCCTGCACTTCCTGTAACTGTGGACTGAAATCATTCATCAGTTTTAGAAAATTCCCAGACATTTTCTCTCCATATGCTGTGTCTCCTCCATTTTGTTCCCTTTCCGGGGCTCTGATTAAACATATAACAGACTTAATCTGTCATTGCAGGTTAACATTTTAAACAACCAACTTTATTTCCTTAAGGATTCATACCTCTTTATTTTATATTCCATATGTGATAATTCCAGTAAATAAAAATCTCAGGGGATTAGGTCTGTTTTCTGTTGTTTTCTTTATGCTATCCCTGATTAGTAATGGCTGGTTTTCTTACGTATTTTTGTTACCTTTGATTGTGGGATCATTTTTTTTTTACTTACCTGTGAGATTCCTACAATCTCCTATAGGGTACGCTTTCCTCCTACAGGCTCTGTGGCTGCTTTTGCTGGAAACCATGGGAGGCTCCCAGGATCACTTGGTCCCATTCCGGGTCCTGATTTCATGCAGGAGTGAAGTTTCCTTGCCTTCTGGTTTCCAAATGGCATACTCAAGGCTGATTGCTCCTCAGGTACACAACAATGTAAGTATTTGCCTCAAAACAATTCTGGTCTTTCTCACTTGTTCCTCGCTTATTACTGCCTACCTGAGTTTCTGCTCAAGGTTTGTTATTGTTTTCTCTGGGGGTGGTGGATGGGTACTTGGAGGATTAGAGATTTCCTTACTCCAAATCTAATAGTGCCTTGACACCTAGGTTGAACCATGATCTAGGTATTTTAAAGCACATGGACCCTCTGAGATAGTCTGCCAAGTGAAAGCCTAAGGTACTTATTTTTAATTTCTTGTTGTAAGAGTTCAGTTGATATAATCAGAGTCATATAAAAACTGTTCGCTCTTCCTTATATGAAAGGTTCTCTGATGACATGTTGGAAATGTCATCAGATTATGTCCCTCCTACTGAATCACTTCCTTCTCTGGATCTTTGGGGATTCACCCTCTACAGCATCCAGTTTAAGTCTTAATAACACACAATAGTTTATTATTCTCAGTCTGCTCTGAATAAGTACGTGCTTTCTCTAGGTTCCCCAAAGACAGAAAGCATTATCTTTACTTATCTTCTATTCTCCCAGAACTCCAAGCACCAAAAGGTCCTTGACCAAAAAAAAAAAAAAAAAAAAATTGTTTGACAAGTTCATACAATTGAATTAAAAACAGGATTCTTGGGGTGCCTGGGTGGCTCAGTGGGTTAAAGCCTCTGCCTTCAGCTCAGGTCATGATCCCAGGGTTCTGGGATTGAGACCAGATTCGTGCTCTCTGCTCAGCGGGGAGCCTGCTTCCTCCTCTCTCTCTCTCTCTGCCTGCCTCTCTGCCTACTTGTGATCTCTGTCAAATAAATAAATAAAATCCTAAAAAAAAAAACAGGATTCTTGAAAACAACCACAAGAGAGATAAAATTACAGATCCTCTCTTTTCCAAAATAATCGATCCATTTATTACAAGTAAAATCAATGAGGAGAAATAGAAAAACCCAACACCCTTCTTAAAACTACAATTTAAGCTGTTCACAGCAGAACTTCCTGCAGGAAGTGGCAGGGCAAGTGTTATCACTGCTGCCTTAAGGGAAAATGAAACTCTTAATTTTGCATATAATAAATTGCATTTCTTCCTGTAGGAGTCTCCGTCTCTATCACATTCCTAAGCAAGAGATGGGAACCAGAATTCTATTTCCTCCTCCAGATTTCAAAACCAAAACAGACCTAATGATACAAGCACCGTCCCTTAGTGAATAAAATTACAAAGAGTCTAGCTACTCAGGACCAATTTGTAATCAGAGCATCAAGCCATACTGTACAAAAATGTCAATCCTGGTGCAGCCTTGATGAGCTAAGATCGAACGCGTGGGCTGGTTTATCATATTATCCCAACTGCCCTCTTTCTAAGCTGGCTGGTCCAACTCCCTTACAAAAAGGATTTCTGTCTGAGGGATTTTTGCATTTGAAAAAGAACCACTCCCACCCCAACAAATAGTGTTCTTCATCGCAGTTTTATTTTCTGAACAAAAATAAATGCACAGAAAACATCCAATATAAATATTTTCTCAAAATCAAGTAGTCCTACACTACACGGTTCTGTAACACTCTTCACTATGATGTATAAAAATAAAGATCTTGCTAAGAGTTAAGAGATACTTTTGCTGTTAAAAATATGTCATTTGTAAAAAATACACTAATGCATTTCAAGCATTTTGATACAGTCCACCTTCTCTCTCTCTCTCTCTCTCTCTCTCTCTGTCTCTGAGCCGGTGGAGACAAGCACACCAAAAGCTTCAAGAGGCAGAGTGGGAAGGGGAGACCTGCCCGGGATTAACTCTCCAGGCTGTTCATTTCATTCTGTTTCATTCAAAACAATGGATCTTAAAACTGACAAAAACTTACAACTTTGAATACAAAGTAAAATTTCCTCCCTCCTTTGGCTGGTAAGGATATTCCCAACTGACCACTTAAAACCATAAGAGATGAACACCCACCATTTGCATTGGCTTGGATGGAACTGGAGGGGATTATGCTAAGTGGAATCAGTCAATCAGAGAAAGACAATTATCATAGGGTTTCATTCATATGTGGAACATAATGAATAGTGCAGAGGACAATAGGGGAAGGGAGGGAAAACTGAATGAGGAAGAATCTGAGAGGAAGACAAACCAGGAGAGACTCTTGATTCTGGGAAACAAACGTGGAGGGTTACAGACAGGGAGGTGGGGGGAGGGGGGAGATGGGGTAACTGGGTGATGGGCATTAAGGAGGACACATGATGTGATGAGCACTAGGTGTTACATGCAACTGATGAGTCACGGAATATTATATCAAAAAAAAAAAAAGAAAAAAGGAAACCAGTTTCTTTGACAAATGTCACTGAGTTCTCTGCCCATCAGGAGAAAGCTGCCTCAGGCTCTTGCACTGTTTTCACACTAGCCAAACCAGTGAGTTCACTCTCTCATTCATTCATTTGTTCGACGGTATGTTCCTTCACTGAGCAATTGTTTACTGCCTACAACTTTCTTTCAACAGACACCAGGATTATAGGTAAGAGAGTTTCAGTGAAAAATCCTGAACTCTATATATTTATATAAAGGAAAATAAATCCCTTTTCTTGTAATTGAGAAATAGCTGGATAGCCTTCTTCAAACTTTGATGGAACATTGTATTTCTGCCACATACGCACATGTTAGCCTTAAGCATCTCTTTTCCTAGGAAAACATGAGCTACTATAGTTTCTACTTCAAGCACCACTCGCCTCCTTGCTGGTTCTCCTTTGTGAACTCACAGTCCCTCCTCAGGGCCTATGTACTCGCTCTCTCTTCTGTGTGGAAGGCTCTTTTAGCAGCTATCTCCTAGAGAGCATCTGGCAGAAGTCTCAGTGACACACAATTGTTTATTCCCAACCTCAGTGATAACCATCTGCTATCACACTGAAGCTAAGTAATGGCCCAGTGTCCAAAGTCAAAGATGCTTCTATTCGGAGGTCAGAGTGGACTGGGAACCTGGGTCTGACACCATCTCTAGCCTGCCACAGTACCTTGGACCAGGGAAATGCCTTTACCTCCCCAAGCCTCCTTTTCTTCTCTAAAAATCTATGTTTACTGGGGCACCTGGGTGGCTCAGTTAGGGCCTCTGCCTTTGGCTCAGGTCATGATCTCAGGGTCCTGGGATTGAGCCTCACATGGGGCTCTCTGCTCAGCAGGGAGCCTGCTTCCTCCTCTCTCTGCCTGCTTCTCTGCCTACTTGTGATCTCTGTCAAATGAATAAATAAAATCTTTGAAAAAAAAATCTATGTTTACTGATTAGGTAAGTATATTTCAAACAGTGGGTTTCATACCCTTAGAGTCATGAAATCAATTTTGTGGATCATAGCATAATTTTTTTTTAATTAACTAGAACAGAATGGAAAACATCCGAGTATGTCACCCATAGTAAGGGTAAATATTATTTTTTGAAACTGGTGTTTCACTTATATATGTGAGCATGGTGTGTCTGGACATGGATATGTGTACAGTCATAGAATAGAACAAAATAAGAAATATCAGAAAATAAACCTAGTAAAGGTGTTATTTTAAACCTCTGTGTCAGTTGTGTGTGGCTATGTACTAGATAAGCATGGTTTAAAATGTGTTTCCTGATGTCCATTACAGTAATTTGAAAGCCACAGAACAAGAGAAATATTCTTTAAGCTCCTTTCTTTTTTTTTTTTTTAAGATTTTATTCATTTATTTGGCAGGCAGAGATCACAAGTAGGCAGAAAGGTAGGCAGAGAGAGATATATATATATATAGAGAGAGAGAGAGGAGGCTCCCTGCTGAGCAGAGAGCCCGATGCAGGGCTCGATCCCAGGACCCCGCGATTATGACCTGTGTCGAAGGCAGAGGCTTTAACCCACTGAGCCACTCAGGCACCCCTCTAAGCTCCTTTCAAGCCAGGGATTTTCTAAGTCACCTGGAGACAGTATTCCCTAGTGAAGTTTGAAAATAAGAAAAGTCTGGGTTCAGGGTGCCTGGGTGGCTCAGTGGGTTAAGCCTCTGCCTTCAGCTCAGGTCATGATCTCAGGGTGCTGGGATCAAGTCCTGCATCGGGCTCTCTGCTCAGCGGGGAGCCTGCTTCCTCCTCTCTCTCTGCCTGCCTCTCTGCCTACTTGTGATCTCTGTCTGTCAAATAAATAAATAAAACCTTTAAAAAAAGAAAAGAAAAGTCTGGATTCAAAGCCTTGCTCTGCACTGTGGGTGGTGAAGATACACACCTTAGCTCTCCAAAGATCCTATTTGGAGACTTGGGTGTCTGGGAATAGGGAAAAGGAAGGAAATCACTTTCCCTCCTACCCCTTTTGCGGTGCTATTCCCCAATACGTTCCTGCTCAGAATACCATTCTTTTTTCTTTACTATTCTAGTTGTTTCCTGCCTCAACTTTTTGGCATATTTATCATCTCTATGGTAATATCGTGATTCCTGTATGCATAACAACAGGCACTGGCTCCTGGGCACAGAAATGAGAAAAACATGGAAGGAACCTAGGACCATGTTAGTACATAGTAGGATGTAATACACATGGCAACAGTACCAGAGGAAATAGAGGTCCTAGTAATAGATGGCGGCGGTGGTGATGGTAGGATTTATCCTCAGTGCCTATCAAAATGACTCCACTGAGGTCAAACAATGCGGACGAGAGGGTAGGTCCGGAACAGCTAAGGTAGCTAAATGACACCCTACTCAGAAAGTTTCATGGTTTAATAGAGGACCACGGAAAATTTCAAAATTATCTGAAGCCCAAAGGAATTATTACTCTTAATGGAGGGATTTTAGGAACCCACATGAGGCAAGAAAGGGAGCAATTCGTTCTGGGGGTAGGTAGGGGTACAAAGAAAGGGGCCTCTCCCTAGCACTCAGCCCTTGAACACCAAATCAGAAACAGCACCAGTCATCTCAGACTGTTGATGGTTGAGAGGAAAGAGAATTCTTATCGAGGCCTTCTGTCCCTGATAATCACAATTCTGTTACTTTGGATTGGTTTGGGAAGCATCTGGGAAGCGAGGAACATGCTATGTTGAGGTATTTTTGCTGCCTTGTCAGCCCTGATTATAATATTTCCCAAAGATCATCCACAATATATCGCACCAATGAGCTGTGTCTTACTGTCTCCCTAATACTGACACCATGTGATAAAGATCTGCGTGTTAACAATGTCAGAGTACAGTGCACATGTTTCTGTGCTGGAGGATGTATTTAGGCTGGTCCTTTCAGTCACCAAAGCACCTCAGAGGGAGAGAGAAGGGTCCCCAGGGGACTATGCCCCATCTTAAAAAAAAAAAAATATATATATATATATACACACACACACATACACACACATATATATGTAATATATATATTACATATATATATATATCAAGAAGAAAGGGGAGCCTTGATCTGAACCACTACTTTGCCAACAGCCCTCAGCCAGAGGCTTGGCAATGCACTTCCATATATCCTTATATCTCCTTGAAATACCACACTTGAACATCCATGGAAGATCCCTCTGAAGCCACGTTTCCCTGTTTGAAGAGGAGACTGGGAATCCCAGAAGCCCATGTGACCTTGCCCACATAGGACCTGCTAACATGCTCACTCACAAACTTCTCTAAAACCCGGGGTTTGTCCTAGCAGCACACCATGTCAGTCTTCCTTCCTTCCTTTTCAGCATGGGCTTTATCTTGGAATTTTGCAAAGGCCAGGCTGTGTCCATGCAGAAAGGCTTGCAAGCATGCCTTCAAAGCAAATGAGTAGCTTACCACAGATGTGTTACCCACTCTCGCCTGTGCACCAAGACTCCCGGGCTTAGCAACTAGAAACCTCTGGCTCTCATGAGGGCCATGAGGGCTCTGGCACTTACTTGCTGGATGACCTAGGAAAACGTCCCTTTTCTTCCCTGGGCCTCAATCTTCCCTTCTCTCTGACAAGCTGGTAGAACTAAATTATCTCTAACTTTGGTTCTAAAACTGAAAGTCTGTTAATTTTCAAAACTTTTGGGCTGAGAAACAAAAGTGTCTTTGGGAGCAACTAATTAAATGTACAGATAAAATCGCATTAGCTTATAAATCAGAATGTCCCTTCTAATTACATCTTAAGCAACATCACCATGGAACTTGCCCAAAGCTACCAAAGTAGTTAATCAACAACCATTGATACCAATACACTCCCCCTCCCATCTGAAAGACTGGACGTGCCTCTGGGGACACAGGATCCCTCCCAGTTTTCAATCCCAATGGTAGGATGCTTGTCTTTGAAGGGCAATGACCACTTTTTCTGGGACTCCAAGAATTAGCTCAAAGTTTCAATTGGTCATTCAAAACTGTTTTGTGAGTTTTCTATATGTCACTGTCCTGCCACTATAGAAACAACTTCACTTAAGACCAGATTCTTGATCTCAAGAAGTTTATATGTAGACCAAGTAGCATATAGACAGAAGTAAACAGACATGCATACTACAGTTTAAGTAGAGGAACACATTATAAAGACTTCTAACCTAGCCCTTGAGGAGTCTAAGGAGATTTTCCCAAAGCAGCAATGTCTACACTAAGATCTTACAAACAAGGAAAAGTTAACCAAGCAAAAGCGGCTAGAAACTCTCTTTTTTAAAGGTTTTATTTATTTATTTGAAAGAGAGAAAGAGAAGGAACACGGGGAATGGCAAAGGGAGAGGGAGAAGCAGGCTCCCCTGGAGGGAGCCCAGTGTGGGACTAGATCCCAGGACTCTGGGATCACGGCCAGAGCTGAAGGCAGACCCTTAACCAACTGAGCCACCTAGATGCTCACAGCTGTGAACTCTTACCAACCAATGAAACTCTCACTGATTGCTGGAAAACCAAAAGCCAGTATTTGGAGGTGATGTAACAACCTAAAAATTACCCCACCAAATTCAAAAAGTCCCCACCTAGACTTGCTCTACTTAATGTTCTATCTAGTGGGTTTAATTAAAATACAAATCAGAATACGTAGCATAGGCAACACCATTTCTTCATGAGTAAGAAAGGAACAGGGACTCAAACCAATGCCACAGTAAGAGTGTGGGGAAGTTTAAAAGGACAGACGTGGATTTCAAGTATCACTCTATTCCTTAGGATCTGGGTGATACATGGGCAAGTCGCTTAACCACTGTGTTGTCAGTTTCAACCTCAGTTAAATGGAGCCTGGCACAGGATGAATGTTGAACAAACACTAGCTAATAGATGAGTCCTTACCACATGCCAGATACTGCGCTCAGCACTTCATTCACTGATGAAGTTAAGTCCTGGCAGCATACACAGAAGGGGCCTCCTATTATTGTCTTCAATGTCCAGGTGAAGAGACGGAGGCTTGGAGAAGTTCAATAAGCAGACCCCGGTGACAACAGCTAGCCAGATGAAGGTAAGGCTTGATCCCCCAGCTGTCTGCACTGGAAGCCGGAGTCTTAATCACTAACGGTGTTTCCTTCTAGCTTCTACTTTTCCGCTGCCAGCTATGCCAGGAAAGGAGCTTTTCAGCATGAAAATGGCAAAACATTCCCAGGATATTAAAGATGCAGACATTGCAAATGGAGTTATTCCTTGATTTGTGTGCTATTCGAAGGGCAGTCATCACATGTTATCAGACAATCGCTTATCAAAGCTACCTGAGGCTCAATTACCATCCTTGAATAAGAGGTCAGGGTTAAAAGCATCAGATTCAGAAAATAAATCTGGATCTGAAAAGGGAAAGATGACAAAACAGTTTGCGGGACAAGATGTCTGGCACCTCTGGCCACTTTTCAATGAAACAGAAGGGAAAAGATGTTGAGGTCACAGAGAAAACAATTTAAGTGGGCCAGAAAGCGAGAGAGTGTGTGTGACAGGTCCTTTTTACCTGCAAGAGACACTGACTTCGTCTGAGGGAGCCAAAAGCCTAATAATGAAGAGGAGGAAAGGGTTTTTTCTTACACCATGACCAGATCCAGTAAATTGGGAGATAGAACTTGACATAGCAGCACATTGGCCTGGCTCACGGTGTCACTTTGTGTCAAATATTAGTACAAATACCATCACTGATGCACTGAGGAGCATTTGACGTTTCCTTAAATGGCTTCCAACTTGGCACAGGAAAAAAAAACCCGAGTACCACAAATATCAGGGTGATTGCTATACCTCTCAAAGAGCTTTCAAAGTTGCCTCCGGGTTGACCAGCCTGTTTCCTTACCTGTGGAACATTAGCAAGAACTACAAACACATGGGGTGTACAACTTTCTGTGCATTTGTTTGGATAGAAGCAGGAAGGGCTTGGAGTGCTCTCGAAGCTATCAGGAAGGGGCCCACAACTTCGGAATCCAGGAGCTATGACCGGGATGGACGGTAATGTGCAGATGCAGACCAGGGGCATGGATGAAAACGGGCTTTTTGCCCCCCAGGGTTTGGATTCGGGAAGCCTCTAGTGGGATCCAGAACTTGTGTTCCAACTGAGACGCTCGTGTGACCTTGACAATCAGCCAGATGCAATCTGCACCCGTCTGAAGGGGACAAGGGTAGACTGAGATTCAAGTTCTCAGGGTGCTGGCCCCATTTCTGGCACCTACTGAGTGTGGGATCTCCGGCAAATCACTTCTTTGTTTTTTCAGGCACTTCTCCTTATCCTCCACTGATAAAGCAGGAGAGAGTCCTCAGGAAAGATCTCCAAGAATCTTTGGATCCATGGGTCTGGAACGGAGTGTTGGGTTTAGGAACCACCACAGTGCACAGAAGAGTAAGACCTAAAATTCGAGTCCCCAAACGTGGGTTCCAATTTCAGCACTGCTGCTTTCCAGCTGCTGGACCCTGGCCAACTGATATACTTTCTCTGGGATGACAATATCTATTTATAATAGTATAATGAGTATATTTATAACAAGTATTCTAATTCTTATCATTAATAGATCTCTCATTTCTAAGTCTCCATTTCCTCAACTCTAAAATCCTGATGATAAAAACAGTGCCTATCAGAGTTTTTGTGATGAAATAGTTTTCATGTTAAATAGGCAATGTCTAGAGAGTGCCCAGGACAGTGCCCTGCTGAGTGCTCACTACCTGTTAGTCGTGGCTAACCCTGACAAGGTCAGCCAGAAGAGCTTGCCGCTGTCCCCTGGAGCTCCTGTGATTAATGAGGTTCGTGGAAAGGTGACCCTGGCTGAGCAATCCTTGGGCTTGGCCTTTTAGCAAGAGAAATTCACAAGAAATGAGCTTGTTTTGGAAAGGGTGGGCTACTGGAGGGAGGCAGAAAGCTACACCTCTTAGGAGGAAATACGGGAACAAATGAGAAAAGGGCACTATACAGTCTATGCCACGCTTATAAAAGCACAGTTCAGGGGTGACCTGCTGTAGGAGGGACTGGGTGGTCATTAAAAGTAGCACTGTCCTGTCCCTGTCCAATCAGACTCGAAAGGGAGTGGGTCTAGTAACTGGTTTTTCTCAGAAGCTATGCAAGAGACTCTTCTAAAAACAGGGGCTAGAGAAACACTGGCACATAAAGTCAATGAAACACCCCCCACTCCTGTGTTTACCCAGGAAGGAAAGAACAAAACAAAAACAAAAACAGGGAAAGCAAATAAGCTCCTGGGTCTGTGCACTTACCAAGAATCTAAACTTCTTTAGTTCTTGTCATCTCTAGTACAGCTGGGTTCCAAGCCTGTGTCGGATTTCTGCATAATTCACGACTCCCCAGAGAAAGGAACGCTAGTAAAGGGCTACTTAAGGATGTGGATTATGTCAACTTCCTTAGAATGGCAGCGTGGTTTGTAAAAATTAAAGACAAGACAGTGCCTCCCCACTTCCTCCCTCTGCTCTGTTCTCCCACCCTTTCTTTCCTGCCACCCTGATTCCCATTCCTTTCCCTGATGCTTTCTGTTCTCAGGCTCTTTTTTTCAGAGTTATTTTCTCTTCCTTCCTTCTTTCCACTCCTCTCTCCTATTTTTTGCCCCCCTCTACCCTATAGCTTTCTTTCATCTCTTTCTTTCTCCTTTTGCCTCCGTCTGTGTGTCTCTGTCTTTCTATCTAACACCTTACTTCACTGCCCATTCCTCCTCTTGTTGCCCAGCTCCCGGCCTCCCCCTCTCAACAAGGAGCCGCCAGGGGGCACACTTCTGGCTAGGAAGCCTGTGCCCCGCACTCAATCAGCCAGCGCCCTTCACAAGACACTCAGTCTACTTGCAAGTTCTTGGAAATTTGCTGCCAGAGAACCCCAGTGATGAGGGTCCCTCATGATATGGGGAAATGAACCCCCACCCCACCCCGGGGGAAGATGCAACAGGATTAAAGAGTAGAAACAGTAAGGCCAAACAGCCCTAGTACTCAGAGCTTCCCTTGCACTGGAAGCCATGGGGCCGAGCCTAGCTAGCAGTGGAGGGTTCTTCTGCATTTTGGAATGTCCATCACTTCATTTCCAAGATCGGAGCGGCTCCATACACCTAGAGCAGGCAGTGGAGTGGCGGTGCCAAGGGGCTGTTGGGAAAGCTTCAGCGGCTTAAATGTCTACCAGTCTTCTCAAAGCTCATTAACCTCCTCAAAAGACAAGCTCTAGGTAAAAAACTGAGCATCCGCTTGGCACCTCCAGACTACTCTCTCTCCCCTCCCCACCTGCTCCCCACCCGTCCCCAAGCTGCTCCTCGATCTACCAAGGCCAACCCATCTCTAGGTACCTGCTTTATAGACAGAAGTTCCAGAGTTTCTGCCGTCAGCAGGGATAACTTTCCAGACCTACAGTTAGGCAAACTGAGGGGTAGAGAGGTTCCACAGCAGGCTCGAGATGTTACTCTGGAGTGCCACCCCTCTCAGGACCCAGAGTATTCTGGACACTGGACAACACCAAAGGATGGCGAGTTCCAAAGAAACTTTTTCAAAGCTGAGCCACAGCCTCTCCCAATTCGGATCTCCGTGGGCGGGGGCAGCACTTCGTCTCTCTCTAGCTTCTTTCAGGGCAGCTCTCAAACTCGACCTGTCCGCACACTCATCCCTACACACGCCCTTGCCACCCACCTGGAGCCCTCTCCTAGTCAGGAGGAAAGCGCAGGAGACAGGTAATGAATAAACTCAGGCGCGGCTCCCAATGCTCCCACAACTCCCCCTCCCTTTAGTGGAGTAAAGAGGAACAAAATGCTGGGGTCTGGCTCGCTGCCCAGCCCAGGGAGCTGGAATACCCGCCACCAGGGACCGAAGAAGAAGGCAGGGGCTCGCGTCCGAGGACCAGCCAAGTCCACGTCGCGCCGGCTGAATGGCCCCTCAGTTGCCTGCAAGTTGAAACCTCAGTCAAGCACACAATGAGGCCTCTGTTTTCCGACAGGAGGCATTTGGATGCCTCACACACTCAGCCCAAATCGGGCCTGAGAGCAGAGCGCATTTCATTGCCCATGTTCAGAGGCGCCCCTAGATGCGGTTCAGTTGCGGCTCCCTTCCCATGTGCCTGGCCACGGGAAGCTCGTGCGGGCCACCTGTTAGACTCTGTCCCGCCACCCTAGATCTTGCGCCCACAAACCCTCACGGAGGCGCGAGGTACTCAGTATACCCAATTTATCAGCAACAGAAACATTTCCCTTGTGCCTCCTCCTATGGCCACCTTTCCGGCTCCCAATCACACACATACACACTTCCTTAATATCCCAGCAGTCACTACTCTTTTAATGAAACGCGTTTAGCCGCGCCTAGGGGCCCGGGCTGCCCACGATCTGCGAGCGCGGCCAGGTGGCAGCGGATCTCCAAGCGCTTAGCTGGATGTCTGCTTAATGCGCGGGCGGCAGAAAAGCCTCAAATGGCACGCTGGTGGGGAAAAGTCAGTGGCCTGCTCTAGGGAGCCCCCTTTCTCCTGTGGAATCGGAAGGGGTCTCCTTCCTTGGTTCAGACATGAGAGCAGTCGGGGAAACCCCGAAGGCAATCGGATTGGGGGAACCAATGTAGCGTTTCGCTGCCAAATCCCAGGATAGGTGCAGAGGGGCTCAACTTTCTCGTGTCTCTCTGCCATCCCCGCAAGCAACTAGCTGGGGGGAAAGGTCGCCGCCGCGAAGGGGCTACTCACCCCTGGGTATGAACGCTGCCCCCGGAGGGACCCCAGCAGACTGGCGCGCGTGGAATCCGTGAAACGCCTGGGTGTCTCGCTCGTCTCCTGGGCCACGAGGCTAAGGCTACGCGCTCCAAGCGGGGCAGCCGAGGGCAGTCGATCCCATGGGTGGCGAGTTGGCAGAGGGCGCGCCGCCCGGCTGGGGGCGCATCGCTCCCAGGGCTGGCGCAGGCTGCAGTGGAGAGAGGGGCTCCTGGGGAAGTTGGCAGCGCTGGGGGTGGACTTCGGACTTCGCGCTCGCTTCGGCTCGAGCGTCCGGGCGCGTCCTCTGGGATAGACAGGGGACTCGCCGGTGGAACCGGGGCCGGCGTGGGCCGAGAGGCTGCAGGAAGCCTCTGCTGGCCGCCGCCTAGAAGGAGCACAGCGGCATCGCGCTGCCTGAAACCCCCAGCAGCGGCTGGAGCAGAGAGCGAGCGAGAGAGCCGGGCTGCCTCCTCCCGGCTGCCGGCGCCCCTTGCTTAGAGCCCGGCTCGCCCCAGCCCGCCGCGCCCCTCCTCTTGTCCGAATCCTCCTCCCCTCCGCTGTTTCACCCGCTCGCTGGGCTCGCGGGGCTGGGCTTGGGCCAGAGGCTGAGCGGAAGGCGACCGCAGAGCCCGCAGCATGGAGGGCGATCTCGCCGGCTCGGGCTCGGGCTCGGGCTCGGGCTCGGCTAGGGCTTGGGCTCCGGCAGCAGCAGCCACCGCCTCCCGCGCGCCCACGTGCCGGAACCCCGGTGTGCGCGCTCCGGCCGGCCGGGCTGGAGGGAGGGAGCTAGGGCGAGCCGCGGGTGGGGGTGGCGGGGAGAGCCTGCACACCCGCGCAGCCTAGGAGGGGAAGCCGCCGAGAGGCTCCCTAGGCGCAGGGCTCCTCGTCTGCAGCTCCGGGAAGACTGGTGTGCAAGGCTCCCCCAAGCTTCCCCCTCCCTTTGCAGAACCGAGCAGAGCTTGAGCGAAACCCGGGGCGTGGGGGGTGGGGGGCGGGGGGCGCTCCACTCCGCAGGATCAGCCGGGAGCCGCGGCGGGAGGCGGCTACGTGTCTTCACCAAGGGGACAGCTTCCAAGTATCCTTGAACCCCCTCACCTCTCCCAGGCGAAGAATGGGGTTCAGAAACACCGAGTGAGGGAATATGCGGGCTCCTGGCGAGTGCTTGTTCCGGCTTGCCCCGCCTTCCTCCCAGAGTAAGCACTTTTCCCGTTAACCAACAGACTCCAAGGGGCTCCTCCTTCCAGGGAGAAAGGAGTTGCCTTGGCAAAAGATGGGCCTGACAACCTCCAATCAAATGACAAATAATTACTGAGCACTCACTTTGAGCAATGCCGGGCAGTGTCCTGAATCAATAGGGCCTTCCCTGGTCGCAAGTTGTGTTCTGTGCTCTGCGTGCCCTTAGGGAGGCCTTCCCTGGGCCTCCCGGCTCCAACCATAAAATGACGCTCCTTCCTGATAGGAGTAAGGAAGACAAAACAAATACATGTGAGAATTTTAAACTTAAAAGACACTTCAAAAGATGAGTAACAAATAATTTGATATTAACAAGAAACATTACTCTTTTTATAAAGTTACAGAATATGAACGGAGATCTCTAGGGAAACAAAAACTAGCAAAATGTACCCATTACTGGGTTCAAGGGCAGTCACTTGGAGATCCTTGTCTCCAATCCTATCATTATTTTAAAGGAAGCATTGAAGCTCAGAAAAGACAAATGGCTTGTCCGAGGTCACACCTATCCAGTTTGATTAGCCCTGGTCTTCTACTGCCAAACCTATTCTTTCTTTGCCACATACCAAGACACAAACTATATTCAGCAGTATTGTGATGAGACATCAGCAAAGGGGGGAGACGTCCCTTTCCTCTGGGGTTTCAAAAAAAGGGGGGGTGCTTCATGAAAGAGCTAGGACTGAAGCAAAAATCTAAGGAATAGGAGGGATTCAGATATCTGGAAAAGTGAGATCATGGGGATGCCTGGGTGGCTCAGTGGGTTAAGCCTCTGCCTTTGGCTCAGGTCATAATCCAGGGATCCTGGGATGGAGCCCCGAATCTGGCTCTCTGCTCAGCAAGGAGCCTACTCCCCCCCCCCTCTGTCTGCCTACTCTGCCTACTGTGATCTCTGTCTGTCAAATAAATAAATAAATAAATAAATAAATAAATAAATAATTTTTTTAAGAAAAGCGAGATCATGCATGGGGAGGGAAAGAGGTCACAAAGACAAGTGAAAAAAGATGTTTCAAGAGCAGCAAACAAGTTCAGCAGGAGCAGAGAGCTTGCCTAGGTGACAGGGAGTCACTGAAGGGTTTTAAGCAGTAAAAGAAAATAGTGAAAGTTTTGTTTTAGGATGATCAATACATCCCTGTACAGAATGGATTAAAAGGGGAAGAGATGAGGGAGGAGGAGGACAAGGGAAGGGAAGAAAGGGAAGGAACTGCAGGCAGAGAAAACCATTAGGAGGTCAAGGCAGCTATCCAGATGCAAGTGATGGAAGCCTGATGAAATGTGGTGGCAGGTAAAGCTGAAATCAATGAAACTCTTCCCAATCCTGTTCTTTTAAGCTTGCCATACAAAGTACTCTGCTGTTGATTGCAGGGGACACTGTATGGAAAGGTACATGTGTTTGAGATACATCAGAAAATTGGGGGCCAACCTTCAAGGACTGCAGTGGAGCTTTTCACAGTAACTGACCTGAAGCTAATCTGGTCCCTTGGTTTCAACATTCAATGCCTGGGAGCCAGACAGCAGCAGTCTTTAGAGAAGAATGGATTCAATTAGGATTTCTATCAATCAACCAAAACCAAAACCAGAAAGGGAAGGGGAAATCCTGTTTCCTTTCATTCCTTGGAGGCTCTTGAAGTCACAAATGAATGGCTTCAGGGGCTTTCTCAGTTTCTTTTGAAGGAAATAGTTTTTCTCTATGTAGCACTCTGTCTCCTTACAGGACCAGCACCACCAGCATCACAGGCCAGCCAGACTAAAAATCTGAGTCCCCTCCCCATACCAACTTAATCAGAATCTCTGTCCTAGCTGATTCATATGCACATTAAGTTAGAGGTGAATATCTCTATCTGTTCACTCCTAAGCTAGTGTTCAAGCTTTTGAGTGTGTAGCATAGCTTATTTTAAATGCCATATATTACACCATATATATATCACACAATTCCTTATAATTTAAATAAAAGTTTCATAAAACAACATATATCTTTAATCTGTGATTCCCTTCAATATTTTCTATTCAATTTATTTCATTAAAAAAAAAAAGGCTGGTCATGACCTACTGATTGATTCCATGACTGCCTAATAGGCTGCAACTTGTGGTTTAAGAAATACTGAATGATGCTATTAATTATTTTATCTTGGGTTTTGTTTGCATGTGTGTGTATCTTACCACCTCTATTAGACTGTGAGTTCCTTGAGGGCAAGGTTCAGATATATATTTTTTAATGTTGAAATATAGACCAGAGTTAGTGGAGGGTGTTGTATGTAGTAGCAACTCAGTAAGTATTCAATGAGTAAATCAATCCATGAATGTCTAAGTGGATGGAAGCCCAGCGATTGGAGGTAAGCTGGAGGTAAAAGAGAGTGAAGCTTGAAGTGTAGGAAAAGCCTAAGCTAGGAAAATATTTACCCAAAACTCCAGGTCCCTGAAGCAGTATCAATGGACTATGAGCAGAAAAGGTCGTTTCTAAAACTGTCATGCATTCCAAATGCTCCAACCGGCCAGAATCTTATTTTCCAATAGAGTTTACATTTTTTCCTTCTCAAATTCCAAACTTTGGGGACTTAAGGAGGAGGAAAGCAGCTGAATAGCTAACACAGATTCTTAGACAAGGAAACAAAATGGAGAAATGACAAGGACATGTCCATGCAAATCTGACATGAAAAGAGGGAAGCTTCTCATGCGTGGTCTTGTCATTCTGGAACCAGCGCCACTGACCAAAAGGAGTGAAAAGCTGGGACTAAATACTCGGTTGGAAGCAGATTTTGTCTGACTGCACAGAGATGCTCGGCAATTGTATTTTTCCAAAACTCGAAATAGCTTCTTTTGGAGGCAATAATTTCCCAGCCACAGGAAAGAAACCACAAAGAATGAAGAAGTACTTATTGTTCACCAGCCAACAGAAGGAGGGGAGAGTATTGACTGATTTAATATAAATAAAATCAACCTAAAGTGTGAACATTAGAGTTACACTATCTCATACTCTAAAGTCATCTCAAATATCCACTAGTTCAACTCCTCAGTTTAAAGGAATATGTAGAAATTATCAGATCTCATCATGAGATATATAAAAAAGCCACAGATCAAGAATTTCATCTCGGACTTTCAAACTCAGGCATATATATTTTACTTAGGAATACTATAGATGACAGAGTAGGAATCTCTCATTCATTGTGAAAATGATCAATGAATTACTGGAAAAGGTTGGCAATGGATATATTTATTGAATATCTACTACTATGGACCAAGCATTGTAGCAGGTGTTTTGCATGCTTTCATTTCATAAAATCCTCTTTTTAAAAACTCCCATGAAGTCTGAGGCTTTAATCACCATTTTCCAAGTGATGAAAGGCAGGATCAAAGAGGGTAAATAATTTGCCTAGGATTTTAAGGCTAGAAAGTTCCAGGGGAGGTTTGTTTTGTTTTGTTTTTATATTTTATTTATTTGACACAGAGAGAGATCACAAGTAGGCAGAGAGGCAGGCAGAGACAGACAGAGGGGGAAGCAGGCTTCCCACTGAGCAGAGAGCCTGATGAGGGGCTAGATCCCAGGACCCTGGGATCATGACCCAAGCAGGAAAGCAGAGGCTCTAATCCACTGAGCCACCCAGGTGCCCCTCCAGGGGACGTTTTGAACAAGAGTCTGTGTTACTCCTAAGTCCATACTCCCTCCTTTCTTATGCTTTGTTTCCCAGCCATGGAAGATTTAGAGCAAAAATTGGTGGGAAGATGGAAGGACAAAATTCTGACTGGGGGGGCAAAGTATTGAAGAGCTTACTTGGTAAGTACCCCCTTGTGCTGAGATTCTGGGATGCTGTGAAGGGTTGTTCACATTGAGGTGGAAATACTATTAAGTACTTTGACTACCCCCTGCTGTGCAGAATCCACAAACTGACTCAGTGGTGGTCCATTACACTTGAAAGTTAATGCTGCTGTTGAAGGCTGCCTTGGCTGCTGCTCAAAAGGAAGTTTTTGCATCCGGAGAATTTCACTCCTGGTGTAAATTAGTGTTCTTTGCTTTTTCAGAGTAATAGGCACCAACCTAAGCAAGTTTGAGAGGTGGGGCAGGAAACTGATTTTAAAGAATCAAGACATTCAAGATATACATGGGAAGTAATGAAGGGCATGTTACAAAACCTCTGGAAGGCACTGGAAGGTAGGAGGGGAATCCTACTAGATCTCATGTATTCTTTCCCCCTCCTGGTCTGTTTTTCATCTCATTGTCTTGTTCTGCTTCTACTTCTTTCCTCCCTTGCTGCAAAAGAGCTCCCTGCTTCTCTGCTCCTGTAGAAAATAATATCTATCCCATGCATTTCTCAACTTGCTGTCTCTGGGCCTCAAGTCTTTTTATCAAAAGAGGGTATCTCCTTGGTCAAATGCCCACCTGTGAACTATCAGATGGAACCAGAAGGATGTAGTGACAGTACCAGCAAAGCTGCTGGGAGCTGAGCCCTGTAACTTAGATATGAAGTGGGGAAGGAAAGTTGGTGTAAATCCCAGACAGAATGAAGACATGTGGCTACTACACTCCTTAACATGAGCAATCGAGTGCTTTAGAAGTGGAGTGGAGAATCTCAGTCTGCACACAGTACATTGTCTGTAGGAGATTGCTGGCATGACATGAGTATTGGTGATGTTATAGCTGATTTAAAGCCATGAAATGCAATGGAGATTATGTAAAGGTCCCTGCCCAGGAACCCATGAACCCATACAGATGAACCAGAGTTAATGGGAACCAGTGATTATCCCAGGCACATTGATCTGGATATTCATTATGTTTCAATTCACTGGGATTCATCCTGGTTTACTGGGGAGAACACTGAATCAGGACACAGAGAACCTGGATTCAAACCCAGGCTCTGCCCTTACCTGTCATGCAAGTTATCTCACCTCCCCAAAATTGGGGGTAAATAAGCATGCCCTACCTACCTCAGAAAGCTGTTTCAAGAAGCAAATGGGATAATATCTGTGAAGCTAGCACTCTGCAAAATCTGAAGCACTGAGCAAATGTAAGAAATTATTAGTAATACAAGAAATAACAGGAAGCCAATGAGTTGTAACACTTAGGTTACCTTTGCAAATATCTATTCCACCCTGCTCTTTGGAGGAGAAAAAAAAAGGCATGCTGCAAGAAATGTAATGAATGTGAAGTGTGTTTATTCTATTTTTATGAGGCATGGTTGGGTGAAAATGATCAGTGCTGCTTAAAAGCGAAGGACTGAAAGTGTATAGTTTAAAGAAATAAGTAGAGCCTCCAGTAGCAGTAGTAAGAATAGCAGTACTAGGGAGAACAATAACAGCAAAACAGTAATAACTATAATAGCACTATGGTCACCATCATCTGGGCCCTGTGCTAAATGCTTTCCACCCATTCGCTCATTAAATTCATATAAGCTTCCTCGTTGAGTTCCATTTCTGTCCCTTTTTTAAAGATGAGGAAACTGAAACAGGACAAGTTCATAACTTACCCACAGTCTCAAAAATGGTAACTGGTAGAGTCCAGATTAAAACTCTGTTTACTTCATTCCAAAATTAAAGTAAGTAACCAATACGCTATTCTGCATTTTATGTCCTTAGAAAAAAATTGAGATAAATGTAAAGTTTTGGGGATGCAAAAAGTATTATAAACAGGGAAGCCTCTAACAATCAAAATGACTCCATTATAAACCCACATATATTTTGAATGTGTGTATTTTTCCATTGAATATGGATGGTCACTGAATGAAATTTAATTTCATGACTACACACCTATTGAAATGGATTTTTTTAAACTGGAAAAGAGAGAGGATGGGTGGGGAGGAAAGGGAGAAAGAGAGAGAGAATCCCAAGCAGGCTCCATGCTAAGTGTGGAGCATGGCTCAGGGTTTGATCTCATGACCCTGAGATTCTGATCAATAGTCAACATTCGGACACCTAACTGACTGAGCCACCCAGGTGCTCCCAAAATGGAATTTTAAATAACAAACCAATTATTGGTGAAGAAGGTAAGTATCAAGGATGCCCATTTATTGCTAATGGAAACACAAAATGGCAAAGCCACTTGGAAAACAGTTTGGCAGTTCCTTAAAAGCTAAACATAGTGTCACCATGCAATTGAGAAATTGCACTCTCAGGTACTTACCTAAGTCCACACAAAAACCTGCAGGCATATGTTTATCACCACTTTATTCATCACCAAAAACCAGAAGCAACCAGATGTCCTTTAATAGGGAAATAAATAAACTAGTACACCCATTGATATATGCAATACAATGGTATTCATCAATCAAAAAGAATGAACTATCAATTTATGGAAAGACACAGAAGAACCTTAAGTGCATACTGATAATGAAAGAAGATAGTTTGAAAGGGCTACATACTAGATGATTCCATTTATGTAACATTCTGGAGAAGGCAAAACTGCAGATATGGTAAACAGATCAGTGGTTGCAAGGGACTTTGGTGGGAGGAGAAGGATTGAAGAGTGAAGCACAGAGGATTTTTTAGGTTGATTGAACTGTTGTGTAGGATACAATAATGGTAGATAAATGACAACCGTGCATTGGTCAAAATCCATAGAATGTTACAGCACAAAGAGTAAAACTTAATGTATGCAAATTTAAAGAATCATTTAGGAGACCAGGTGATCCCAGGAGGGAATAGAGACTGTGACAAGAGACTCTTAATTGCATTACAAATATGTGAAACATTCTCACTGGAAGAAGTAGAGGAAGAAGGTGCTGACTTAAATAGCTACAAATGAGTAGAGTCTGTAAGACTAAAAGCAAAAGGAACTGTACATAATCACTGTTCTATAGCTGATAAAGTTGTTTCTCATGCGGGTACAAGTTAACAATTATGAAGCCATTGAAGCCATTCTGAATATCTACTGGAATTGAACAACTATGTAAAGGAATGATGGTAGGAGTCTGGCTTCTCCCTCCTGGAGTGAGAGGTGTCAGATAAGCCATAAGAGAAGACTAGAATGATCCATGTGATAATGGATTGGAGATAGAGAGATCAGTATGAACTCATACAGATAAAGGTGGATGTATACAGAAATCGTTAGAGATATGTAAACACACACTGATTAGTATACATGCATGTATTTCTGTCATCTGAGAACGTCCAAAAGCAATGACACCCTTCAACAATGAGTATGCCTAACACCCAGACCCTAGTTTCTAATACCATTTTCCAGTTAGGAAAACAACAATAACAAAAGATCTTAGAGAAATGGCTGATTCTAGAATTAGGGCCAGAAATATACAAAACAAGCCTGGAGCATCTTGTAGTGCCAGAAAGTAAGGAAGTGTTCAACACACACACTCACACACACACACAAATACACACACACAGAGTATTGGGGATATATCAAATGGACAAAGGAGCCAACTAAAGGAGCTCCCATGGCCAAAAGTGGAACAACTGGAGTAATACGTTAAATAAGGTAATATTAATTTATAACCCAAAGTCTAAAATAAATATTAACATGTCTGCACTGATATAAATAAATGATTGACCTAATAAATAAATAAGTAGAGACAAATCTCCCATATAGAAGAATTCCAAACATTTTATGTATATATTCTCCCCTCAGGGAGATGAAGCCTAACTCTTCATAGCAGGGCATTGTCCCCTCTTTCCAAGAGCACAGTATATAAAGAGAGATAAAGGAAAAACTTTATAGTGGAGAAAGTTGAAAAACCCTGCTTCAGCCAAGTGATCAAGGTTAAGATCAGCAGTGATCTCATCTTGAGAGTATGTACTCTTGATATGATGTGATGAGAACAGCATTTTACATCTGTGATCTTCCTCCCGAGGACCCATAACCACAGTCTAATCATGAGGAAAACAGCAAACAAATGTCATTTGAGGGATATTCTATAAAATACCTGAGCAGTACACCAGAAACTGTCAAAAATGATCAAAACCAGAAAGTTTGAGAACTCACAGCCAAGATGCATCTAAGGAAACAAGACAAGTAAATGCAATGTGGTATCTAATGGAATATTAGAACAGAAAAGGGACATTAGATTAAAAATTAAGATGTCTGAATGAAACAGACTTTAGTTAACCATAATGTATTATTGGTTCATTAATTGTGACGTATCTACCATACTAATAATGTAAGATGCTAATAATAGGGGGAAATAGGTATGGGTATATACCATATACCCATGTATATGGGTATATATAGTTTGGTAATTTTCTCTAATTGGTAATTTTTGTATAAATCTAAAACCATTATAAAACAAAAAGCTTTTTTAAAAAATTAAACAAACAAAAACCAAAAAACAACTGTAAAGCCCCAGGAGATAGGTTATCTATCTAAAAGAATACTAATTCTTTTCTCAAATAATAAAATATTTATTTTTTATGATTTATTTATTTATTTGAAAGAGAGTAGGGGGAGGGGCAGAGGGAGAAAGAGAATCCAAGCAGACTCCCTGCCGAATGCAGACCCCGGCATGAGGGCTTGATCCCAGGACCCTGAGATCATGACCCAAGCCGAGATCAAGAGTTGGACACCCAACCAAATGAATCACCCAGGCACCCCTAGAATAATAAAATATTTAAAGCAGAAAAGAAATCCATAACAATACAAAAATGAAAATAAAGCTTAACTAATTTAGACTCATCAATGAGAAAAATATAACAGTTAATTTTCCAGACAGGTCAATGTCCCATTCAGAATCATTAGAAGCCTCATGCTGTTGTCAAAAACAATCTTCTTTCTCATTTTTCTGCTTGCTAGACCTGTTCTGTTCATATTTAATGGCTATTTAGACATCTCCAAGATAATATTGATCTGTGTCTTAAAGTGGAATTGATTATTCAGCATGCCACTATTAAAATGCCCCTTCATTGCATAGGCATTTGCCTGAGTGCACATTAATGATATTTTGTCAACAGCATATATTCAGTAGCTATTAGATTCGATCTCTACTAAGCAGATAAAATCAAACTTCATGAGGAGAGTTTGATTTAGGTTTAGAAACCAATAGCAAAATGCAAGTTTGGATGGAGAAGACTGTGTGCCCGTTTATTTATGGGACAGAAAACGAGGGAATGAGGGAATCCATTAAAAAATGACTGTTTTCTATCATCTGGGGGTTCTTTCATAGAGAAAAATGTGTGTATGGTAACTGTGGCCATTTGAACTGAGTAAAACAATTAGGAGGTGATTCAAATACTCATTCCCATCCATTTTCCTCATCTATTCATTGGCTTGTTGGAGGAGAGAGCAACAAAATGAAGACTGCCAGCCAGTTCCAAATTGCTAAAAGAAAGGATTCTGCTTTCCATTATTCACTGGCTATGGTGAACCAGGCAGAATGGAACTATTCTTTTGGACTTCAAAAGCTGTGTAATTTTTTCACCAATGCTTTCTCTGTACAGTATTTTCTTCGGAAAGCACGTTTTATGTGAGTTCTTTTTGGGGTTGTTGTCATTTTGAGTCACACAAATATTACCTCAATGCAAGATATTTGTTCTCCCAGAAAATGTTTCCAGAATGCAAATTTAAGACCCAGCATACCAATGGAATGAAATATTTACTTTAGAGCTCTGGAATCTCATGAGATTAAATTACCAATGGAAGAGATGGATTCTGTGAATTTAGCAAACCTAATTGTGACAAAATATCGAAGTGCAAATCTCATTGCAGCAATTCCATTCTTAGCTGTACACCCCAAAACTGGTATCCGATCAAAATATATGTACAGGTGGGGCACCTGGGTGGCTCAGTGGTTTAAGGCCTCTGCCTTTGGCTCGGGTCATGATCCCAAGGTCCTGGGATAGAGCCCCACATTGGGCCCTCTGCTCAGCAGGGAGCCTGCTTCCCCCTCTCTCTGTTTCTGCCTGCCTCTCTGCCTACTTGTGATCTCTCTCTTTGTCAAATGAATAAATAAAATATTTTAAAAAATCTAAAAAAAAATATGTACAGGAATGTTCACAGCAGCACTATTCTCAATAGCCAGAAGGTGGGATGAGCTCAGATATTTGTCAGTTGATGAGCGGATGAACAAAACCTGGTATATCTATACAACAGAATATTATTCATCCACAAAAGGAGTGATATATGCTATGGCATGGATGAACCTTGAGAATATAATCCTAAATGAAAGAAGTCAGACACAAAAGGTCATATATTTTATTATTCCATTTATATGAAATGTCCAGAATGGGCAAATTCATGGAGACACAAAGCAGATAATGGTTTCAAAGGACTGGAACAAGTGGGAAATGTGACATGATTTCTTCCAGTGGGAGGATTAAAATGTTCTAGAACCATATAACGTGATGTTGTGATGGTCACAAAACACTGAATGAACTCAGTCACCAAGCTGCATTTGTATTTTAAAATGGTTAAAATGGTGAATTGTATGTTATGTGAATTTTATGTCAATAAAAAAAGTTAGGGGCACCTGGGTGGCTCAGTCAGTTGAGCAACTGACTCTTGGTTTGAGCTTAGGTCATGATCTCAGGGTCCTGAGATGGAGCCCCATGTCAGGCTCTGAGCTCAGCAGGGAGTCTGCTCAACATTCTTTCCTCCTCCTTTTCCTCCCCCTCTGGTACTCCCCCCACTTGTATAAATAAACAAACAAATAAGTAAATTTTTGAAAAAAATGTCCACGTATATGTGTATGTCATGAGGACACAGACTGTGGAGCACCTGCGCACTGAACCACAAGCCCCACGTAACTGTAACTACAGAGAGCATGCACATGGAAAGTAGCGGGAATTAGCAAAGCGTTGACAATGTACAGGCCAAAGAACACCAAGAAAAAGAGCTGATTTTTTTCCCCCCCAGGACAATCAACTCCGTACTGCCACTCTGCCACTCAGCTGTTCTTTGCTACTGAAAACATCAAAAGGAGAAATCAAAAAGCAACCTCCCAGCAGGCGGAGGAGCAGATGGAATTGAGATGGTCTGTTGGGCCAAGGAGAGGCTGTGGTGGGTGCATGGACCATGTATGTTCTCTGAGAAATGCATCCAGAATATCCAGTATGGTCTGCGAAGCCAATGGCAGATCTGGCCAGATTGCAATGGGAGTTGCTTAGCAGACCCATCAGATATCAGATCTTGACTGGAGGGACATTAGACAGGTGGAGAGGACAGAGGGACAGCTGATCAGTGAAGAGGCATAAACTTGGAATTTCCTGGGTATAAACAGGAAATCATGAAGGAAGTCAAGCCAAAGTAGCATTTGCCAACTACATCAGGTGTCAAGTTTCTTTTCTGGGTGTGGTAGGACCTCTCTTCTGACTTCTCAAGGCACTAGCATTTCATGAGTCAGAGCAACACACCAATGAGGAGAAACCAGGGATCATTCAGAATTACAAGATAAATATTCACTATAAGGGCAACTTCCGTTTGCATGGTGCTGACTCCAGGCTGCTCCTGAGTGAAGAGAATCACAAGGATTGTCTCATTTAAGGCTCACAATTATCCACAGGCACGTACTGTCCCCAGTCAATGGGGACTTAAAACTTGGAGAGGTCAGGAAATTCTCTCAAGGTCTCACACAGAGCTGGTGGCCAAGATGATGTTTGAATGCCCACAGCACCGGCTCTTTTACTCACAGAGCTATCTTCTGTGGCTTCCCTCCTCACAGAAAGTGTTTAGGGTAAAAGCTCGGGCATCCTACACCTATAATAACTGGACTCAGGAATTTGCAAAGGGACTTTTAAAGGCCTGCAGCTGACGAGTGAAGACAGCACAAAAACCAGGATGTGAGGATGTGTGAAGCAGGAGAGAGATACCAAAAGTAAACTTTACATGCTTCACTGCAATCATCCAGTCACACAACATTCGCCTCTACTCAATGGAGAGCCCCTGGAGGCAGGAACCCTGAGGTTTTCACCACAGTGATGAGCACAGCGTCTGGTATGCAGTAAGCCTTTAATAAACATTTTTTTGAATCAATAAAATGGTACCGCAGGTATAATAACTGATAGGAATAATAATATTGGTACCTTTGACCAAGCATTTAACTTAAGCTGGGAAAGGTGCACTTTATGAAACCTAGGTCTCAGGTCCACCTCCCAGCACATGAGAAACACACATATCACAGACAAAGAAACGGAGGCACAAATAATTTCACCAAATTCAACCATCTAGTAAAAAGTGAGTTGGGTTTCAAACCCTAATTCCTATGACTCCAAATCCAGATGTTTTCACCACTTCATTTTCTATAATAGATTACCCATCCTTTTAGTGAGGAGGAAGTAGATCATTATTGGATTATGTACTTTTTGGAAAAAAATGAAAATTATAATCAAACATTAGACACACACAAAAAAGAATGCCAAATGATACATATGCTTTGATTATGACTATGTGAAAACGCACATACATACAAACGAACCAGCAGGAAGCCTGGAGAATAAAAGAGTTGTAATCAGAGTGGTGAGACCAAGGATAATTTTTTTAACATTTCGCTTCATTTTGCTATAATGTTATTTTAAGAATAACTAAGACTTGAAAAAATCCAGGTGTAGGAAAACAAGTTAGAATGTGCCCACAAACTAATTGCTTTAGGCGGAATCATTGTTTGAGCCCTGGGTTGGCAATCCAGGATAATTACGTGACATCCCCGGCACCACATTCTCTTCAAGATACCGCAGAGCTCTGTGAAACAGGACTTTTGAGTCTTCCTGAATCCTCCAGTTATGACTAAAATTTTGAAAATCTGATCTACTATTCTCCTTAGTGGAACATTCAAAAATATCACTTGCAGTAAATGTAACTTCAAACCCGTTTCTTCTTTCATATAATCTGTGAAATATTCTCCATATCCATGTATATTAAGGTTTATTACTCCTGAAAACGTCAACTTGGCCATCGGTCGTTCATCCTGGGGCCAGTTATCTTTTTAAAAGTCAGGTCAGTATATGGCACTTCCTGCCTCAGAAACCTTCTAGCACTTCCCATTAAATAGAGAATAGTCAGAACTCCAGGTCCAGATCTCTATTCCCTCCTCACATCCTCTACAGACTATATGCTCTACTCACAATTTGCCATTTACATTCATGATTTCATGCCTTCCTTGTAATAGAGACTTCCTTGGTCTCAGATGGCTTCTTTCACTTGTCAAATTTTTACTCCTTCCTCAAGACTCAAGATGACTATCTCTGTTAAACCTTTAATACCCCGCACCTCACACCCCAGTATAAATGCCTCCCAGTGTTGCAATCCCAATGCACGATATATTTATATATATCACTATAGTTTAATACATCCTGTCACTTATGATATGAGAATAGTAGATAACATTTTTCAAATACGTTAGTTGGGCATTTTACAGGTATTATTAGCTCATTTAAAATAATGATTCTAAGAGCTAAGTATTATTAGCACCATTTCAGAGAAAAAGCCAACAGAGGCTCAGGAGATGAAACCCGTCTCCCAAGAGCACAGTGGATCAGGATCAGAGACAATCTTCAAACTCAGATGTGCTTGAGCCAGAAACCTGTGCTTTTAACCACTACATTAAAGAAAAACCTTTTGGGGCACCTGGGTGGCTCAGTAGGTTGGAGTCTCTACCATCCGTTCAGATCATGGTCTCAGGGTCCTGGGATTGAGTCCCGAATTGGGCTCTCTGCTCAGCAGGGAGCCAGCTTCCCCCCGCCCCCACACCTGCCTCTCTGTCTACTTGTGATTTCTATCGAATAAATAGATGGAACCTTTAAAAAAAAAAAAAAAGAAAGAAAGAGAAACCTTTTTCCTCCAAATTTCCGGTTGTTTGCCTGAGAAATTAATCAGAGGCAAGTGGTTTGGATGGCAGAATCATATGCATTTGATGTATATGTCCAGAGCTCAACTCCAGTGCCAGGCTGAGCTTGAGGCAAAAGGAAAACTTAGTAATCCTGATCCTTCCATCCTTCCTTTTCTTTTTTCTTTTCTTTCTTTGATTTTCTTTTAAATTTTATTTATTTGACAGAGAGAGAGAACAAGTATGGAGGTGAGACTGGCAGTCAGAGGGAGAGGGAAAAGCAGGCTTCCCACCAAGCAGGGAATCTGAAGCAGGAATCTATCCCAGGACCCCAGGATCATGGCCTGAGCTGAAGGCGGATGTTCAACAGACTGAGCCACCCAGGCGTCTGTTCCTGTCTTTATTTGAAATTTGATATTTTTCCACTATGGATTTGCTTGCATTTATTTTGATTTTTTTTAAATTTATTTGACAGATAGAGTTCACAAGTAGGCAGAGAGGCAGGCAGAGAGAGAGAGGGAGAGAGGAGGAAGCAGGATCCCTGCAGAGCAAAGCCCGATGTGGGGCTCGATCCCAGGACCCCAGGATCATGACCTGAGCTGAAGGCAGATGCTTTAACCCACTGAGCCACCCAGGTGCCCCATTTATTTTGATTTTTAAAATATTACATGAAATGTTTTTTCTCTTGAATACTGACTTTGGGGTACCTTGTAAACTTTACACCCATGATGAGTGCCTAACTTCCATCACTCTAGTCCTGGCCCGCCTCAGCTCAATGTCTGAGGCACAGAGGCCACCCCAAAACTAGCTAGGATATATGCTTTATGTGTCAGTCTTTTCCACAAGACCTCAAACTCCTGGAAGACAGACTGTAAGTGATTCCTTTTTGGTCTCTTACTAGCTGCCACCCTTTGTCCTTTCCTGGTTAGATCCTCAAAAAAAAAAAAAATTTTTTTTTTTTTTTTTTTAAATAAAACATGCTATTGCTTCACTTACTTTTGATCATGGTCCGAGTCCTATTAGAAAGTAATCTAATGAAAAACTTTAAATCTGACTATAGTTTTAATTTTCCACCAACTGTCAAATCAAACGATCCGTGACCAAAAATACCAAAGTAAGACTTAAAGGTCAACTTTATTTCGGATAAATCCTTCCCCAAAGTTTTTCTTCACTTGAAGAACTATTTTTAGTTTCTCTCAAGGATACCTTATAGCACCATAACTAATCCTGCAAACACAACAAGGGGACTCCTGCTGTTAATGAGTCATGATACTTTTTGTATGACTAGAAAATATAGGCCAAGGAGTTGTTTCCAAGCTTTGAAAGATAAATCATTACCTATAATTAGTTTTCTTCTACCGTCTTTGTGTTGGTAAAGCTGTTGAGCAACAGAAGACGTTCTGCAGTGTAAAGTAGTTGTTAAATCGAACAGCCTTGGTTTACATTCTAGCTCCGTCACAAACTATGTGGCATTAACAAGCAAGAGAATCTCCTCAAACCTCGTCTGAATAATGGACCTCATAGTAGAACCTCCTAGCAAGGGACTGTCACAGGTTTGAAGTGAGAAAATGCCATGTCTAGCATGCAGTAATTTTTCAGTAAATATTAACAAGTTTTCCATTTAATACATGTATGTTGAGAAATACTCTATGTCAGGTGCTGGGTTAGGCATTAGGGATGCAGGTTAAAACAAGCACACATTCAGTGGTTGTTAAAGTCAGCTGTATTCATGGAGCATCTACTGTATGAGTCACTTTCCTAGACATTGTAGGAGAACAGAGAGGGAAAAGACAAAATCCCAGCCTTCGAAACAAGAGTCTAGAGATGGTATTCATTTAAAATAAAAAAGGAAAGGCTACTAGTGATTAAAGTACAGAGAATGATAAATAAATGCGAGTTTGTTAAAGATGCACCAAACCAAAATAGAATGTTATTGCCAATTCAGTGTAAGAAGGCCTGGAGGGAAAATTTTGCATCTTTGCTCAATTATGTGAAACAAATAGTTTGCTCCAGGAAAATGTTGGGAACATTGCATTAGGCTGAGAAAAGATGTAGATTTTGGCCACAATCTAGTAACGATAGCCTGTTGAAGTTATTTCACCTTTCACTTCTAAAACAGGGTTGTTCAGGAGATTAGGGAAATCATCTTTGTTAGTTGTCACTAAGGTCCTGGGAAGCAAATGCATGACAGAAGGAGAAGCACAAGATGAAATTTACTGAAGGAAATTCCTGTGAATGTGCTATGGGATGAACACTGCTCTTCTCAAATTCATATGTTGAAGTCCTAATTCCAGTACCCCAGAACATGAGTGAATTTGGGTATCAGTTCTTCTTCTTCTTCTTCTTCTTCTTCTTCTTTTTTTTTTAAGATTGATTGATTGATTCATTTAAGCGGGAGAGTGCAAGAGAGAGAGAGAGAGAGTGCAAGCAGGTGGAGAGGGATGGGGAGCAGATTCCCTGCTGAACAAGGAGCCTGAAGCTGGGCTTAATCCCAGCACGGTCTGGATCCCAGGGACCCAGGAATCATGACCTGAGCCAAAGACAGATGCTTAACTGACTAAGCCACCCAGGTGCCCCTGGATATCAGCTTTTCAAAGAGATAATTAAGGCCATGCCATTAGGGTGGACCCTAATCCAAGCTGACTGTTGCCCTTATAAGAAGAGGACAGTAAGACTCAAACATACTCACATAAGGAAGACCATTTGAACACAGTGACAAGGCTGTTATCTATAAGCCAAGAGAGACACTTGAGAAGAAACCAATCCTGCCAATATCTTGATCTTGGACTTGTAGCCTCTAGAACTGTGGATGAACGAACTTCTGTTGTATAATTTACCCAGTCTGTAATACTTTGTTAGGGCAGTCCTGCAAGATAATTCAGAAGGATAAAGCAGAAAGAGAACATGAGTGATCAAGAAGAGCCTTCAGGCCCCTGTGCAAGCTGGACGCCTGCAAAAGGGAGGACAGAAGAAAGGCCACCTAGGGAGAAAGAGCCTCATCCTGCAGTGCAGTTCTGAGAAAGTCTCAGGCAGGCCAGGGGAGAGCTCGGAGCACAGACTGCCTGTTAGAGAAGGTGTCCCACTGGACAGGAATGGTCTGGCTCTAAGGCTGTGTGCAGATCCCAAAGGCCAGACAGCTGGAAGCTATCAGTTTTTACACTCCTCACAGGAGGTTCTCCCCTGAAAGGGGATCTGGATAGCATGCCTCCATAGGAGCCACAGTGAACAGATTTTGAAAATGATAAAGGAAGTAATTATTATGGCTATTATTATTCCTTTGATACTGTTGGTGATGCTTTTACCACTAAATTTGTTCTTTCCTTAAATGAAAGATAGGAAATCGGAGGTCTCTGCAATTAGACTCCATTAGACTCCAGTTAGACTCCAGTAGACTCCAGAACCTCAATCCCTACAAGGGTTCTATAGAGAAGACAGCCCTCTGCTATATCAAGATATAATGTGAGGAGTCTTCTTCATACAAAATACTTCCATAACTGACCCACCACCTTGCCTAATACATCACTGTTAGAAATGTGTGAGCATAGTTTAAAATATGTGTATCTGGTAATCTCTAATCCAGATCCATTAATACCAAGTCTGTGTTCTTAATCCTTGTGCTGTACTGAAAAAATTCTCCATGGGAGGAAGAGAGAAAAGGTAGATGAAAGGGAGCATATATACTTATTATTTTTATAATGCTTACTAAAGTTGATGGTCAGTAAGTGCAAAGTCTTCTTGGTCAGTAAAAAATATATGGAATATAAAGGGGGGAGGAGTCAAGATGGCGGAGAAGTAGGAGGCTGAGACGACATCAGCCAGCAGGAGATCAGCTAGATAGCCTATCAAACCATTCCGAACACCTACAAATCCAACAGGAGATCGAAGAGAAGAAAAACAACAATTCTAGGAACAGAAAATCGACCACTTTCTGAAAGGTAGGACCAGCGGAGAAGTGAATCCAACGCGACGGGAAGATAGACCCCAGGGGGAGGGGCCGGCTCCCGGCAAGCGGCGGAGCACAAAATCAGAACTTTTAAAAGTCGGATCCACGGAGGGACATCACTCCAGAGGCTAAACTGGGGTGAAGACCTCACGGGGACAACGTGGACTCAGGTCCCGCGGGGTCACAGAAGGATCGGGGGTGTCTGAGTGTCGCACAGCTCACAGGTATTAGAGCGGGGAAGCCGGCTGCGGAGACAGAGCCGAGATTTCCTAGTGGTCTGTGACACGGACCGGTGCTCTGTGGCACTGGCCGGTGCTCTGTGCGAGGGGTCCCCACAAGATCCGGGGAGACTCCGACCCGGGAGAGCTCAGGGATCTACGGGGTTCGGAGACTTCAGGTGGGACTCTGCCAGAGACAGAGACGCTTAGTCACAGGCTGGGTGAGCTCGGAGCGCTCCCAGAAGCCAGTGAGACGGGACAGCTTACGCACGATTTTCTCTGAGCGCGGTTCTGCGGGCCCGCGGTGTCTGCGGGCGCGCGGTGTCTGCGGGCGGGCGCGCGCGCGCACTCTCCGGCGCAAACGTGGGCTAGGGAGACTGGAGGGATTAAACGCTTTTCTCTGAAGGCGCACTGAAGACTGGGGCCCCTAGCTCTCAGCTCCTCTGAACCGGAGATTGGGAGGCCGCCATTGTCATTCCCGTCCTCTGGAACTCTACGGAAAGCATTCAGGGGAAAAAAAAGCTCCTGAAAGCCAACCTGAGAGGATTACGTAGCCCGGCCCCTGGTAAGGGCGGTGCAACTCCGCCTGGGGCAAAGACACCTGAGAATCACTACAACAGGCCCCTCCCCCAGAAGATCAAAGAAATCCAGCCAAGACCAAGTTCACTTAACAAGGAGAACAGCGGATTCTTATCTGGACAAAATGACAAGGCGGAAAAACTCACCACAAAAAAAAGAGCAGGGGACAGGACCGAAGGCTAGGGACCTAATCAATACAGACATTGGTAATATGTCAGATCTGGAATTCAGGATGACGATTCTCAAGGTTCTAGCCGGGCTCGAAAAAGGCATGGAAGATATTAGAGAAACCCTGTCAGGAGAAATAAAAGCCCTTTCTGGAGAAATAAAAGAACTAAAGTCTAATCAAGTTGAAATAAAAAAAGCTATTAATGAGGTGCAATCAAAAATGGAGGCTCTTACTGCTAGGATAAATGAGGCAGAAGACAGAATTAGTGATATAGAAGGCCAAATGACAGAGAATAAAGAAGCTGACCAAAAGAGAGACAAACAACTACTGGACCACGAGGGGAGAATTCGAGAGATAAGTGATGCCATAAGACGAAACAACATTAGAATAATTGGGATTCCAGAAGAAGAAGAAAGAGAAATAGGAGCAGAAGGTATACTGGAGAGGATTATTGTAGAGAATTTCCCTAATATAGCAAGGGGAACAAGCATCAAAATCCAGGAGGCGCAGAGAACACCCCTCAAAATCAGTAGGAACCGACCCACACCCCGCCATCTAATAGTAAAATTTACAAGTCTTAGCGACAAAGAGAAAATCCTGAAAGCAGCACGGGACAAGAAGTCTGTAACATACAATGGTAAAAATATTAGATAGGCAGCAGACTTATTCACAGAGACCTGGCAGGCCAGAAAGAACTGGCATGATATATTCAGAGCACTAAACGAGAAAAACATGCAGCCAAGAATACTTTATCCAGCTAGGTTATCATTGAAAATAGAAGGAGAGATAAAAAGCTTCCAGGACAAACAAAAACTGAAAGAGTTTGTAAACACCAAACCAGCTCTACAGGAAATATTGAAAGGGGTCCTCTAAGCAAAGAGAGACCCTAAAAGTATTACCAGAAAGGAACAGAGACGTTATACAGTAACAATCACCATACAGGCAATACAATGGCACTAAATTCATATCTCTCAATAGTTACCCTGAATGTAAATGGGCTAAATGCCCCAATCAAAAGACACAGGGTTTCAGAATGGATAAAAAAACAAAACCCATCCATATGCTGCCTACAAGAAACTCATCTTAGACCTGAAGACACCTCCAGATTGAAAGGGAGGGGGTGGAAAACAATTTACCATGCTAATGGACATCAGAAGAAAGCTGGGGTGGCAATCCTTATATCAGATCAATTAGATTTTAAGCCAAAGACTATACTAAGAGATGAGGAAGGACACTTCATCATACTCAAAGGGTCTGTCCAACAAGAAGATCTAACAGTTTTAAATATCTATGCCCCTAACATGGGAGCAGCCAACTATATAAACCAATTAATAACAAAATCAAAGAAACACATTGACAAGAATACAATAATAGTTGGAGACTTTAATACACCCCTCACTGAAATGGACAGATCATCCAAGCAAAAGATCAACAAGGAAATAAAGGTCTTAAATGACACACTGGATGAGATGGACATCACAGATATATTCAGAACATTCTACCCCAAAGCAACAGAATACACGTTCTTCTCTAGTGCCCATGGAACATTCTCCAGAATAGATCACATCCTGGGTCATAAATCAGGTCTCAACAGGTATCAAAAGATTGGGATCATTCCCTGCATATTTTCAGACCACAATGCTCTGAAGCTAGAACTCAATCACAAGAGGAAATGTGGAAAGAGCACAAATACATGGAGGCTCAACAGCATCCTTCTAAAAAATGAATGGGTCAACCAGGAAATTAAAGAAGAATTGAAAAAAACCATGGAAACAAATGATAATGAAAACACAACGGTCCAAAATCTGTGGGACACAGCAAAGGCAGTCCTGAGAGGAAAATATATAGCGATACAAGCCTATCTCAAGAAACAGGAAAGGTCTCAAATACACAACCTAACCCTACACCTCAAGGAACTCGAGAGAGAGCAACAAAGAAAGCCTAAACCCAGCAGGAGAAGAGAAATAATAAAGATCAAAGCAGAAATCAATGAAATAGAAACCAAAAAAACAATAGAACAAATCAATGAAACTAGGAGCTGGTTCTTTGAAAGAATTAATAAGATTGATAAACCCCTGGCCAGACTTATCCAAAAGAAAAGAGAAAGGACCCAAATAAATAAAATCATGAATGAAAGAGGAGAGATCACAACCAACACCAAAGAAATACAAACAATCATAAGAACATATTATGAACAACTCTATGCCAACAAATTCGACAATCTGGAAGAAGTGGATGCTTTCCTAGAGACATATAAACTGCCAAAACTGAACCAGGAAGAAATAGAAAACCTGAATAGGCCCATAAGCAGTAAGGAGATTGAAACAGTCATCCAAAATCTCCAAACAAACAAAAGCCCAGGGCCAGATGGCTTCCCAGGGGAATTCTACCAAACATTTAAAGAAGAATTAATTCCTATTCTCCTGAAACTGTTCCAAAAAATAGAAATGGAAGGAAAACTTCCAAACTCATTTTATGAGGCCAGCATCACCTTGATCCCCAAACCAGACAAGGATCCCATCAAGAAAGAGAATTACAGACCAATATCCTTGATGAACACAGATGCGAAAATTCTCACCAAAATACTAGCCAATAGGATCCAACAGTACATTAAAAGGATTATTCACCACGTCCAAGTGGGATTCATTCCAGGGCAGCAGGGTTGGTTCAACATCTGCAAATCAATCAATGTGATACAGTACATTAACAAAAGAAAGAACAAGAACCATATGATACTCTCAATAGATGCTGAAAAAGCATTTGACAAAGTGCAACATCCCTTCCTAATCAAAACTCTTCAAAGTGTAGGGATAGAAGGCACATACCTCAATATTATCAAAGCCATGTATGAAAAACCCACGGCAAGTATCATTCTCAATGGAGAAAAACTGAGAGCTTTTCCGTTAAGGTCAGGGACACGGCAGGGATGTCCACTATCACCACTGCTATTCAACATAGTACTAGAAGTCCTAGCCTCAGCAATCAGACAACAAAAAGAAATTAAAGGCATCCAAATCGGCAAAGAAGAAGTCAAACTATCGCTCTTTGCAGGTGATATGATATTATATGTGGAAAACCCAAAAGGCTCCACTCCAAAACTGCTAGAGCTTGTACAGGAATTCAGTAAAGTGTCAGGATATAAAATCAATGCACAGAAATCAGTTGCATTTCTTTACACCAACAACAAGACAGAAGAAAGAGAAATTAAGGAGTCAATCCCATTTACAGTTACACCCAAAACCATAAGATACCTAGGAATAAACCTCACCAAAGAGGCAAAGAATCTATACTCAGAGAACTATAAAGTACTCATGAAAGAAATGGAGGAAGACACAGAGAAATTGAAAAATGTTCCATGCTCATGGATTGGAAGAATAAATATTGTGAAAATGTCTATGCTACCTAAAGCTATCTACACATTTAATGCAATGCCTATCAAAATCCCATCCAATTTTTTCAAAGAAATGGAACAAATAATCCTAAAATTTATATGGAACCAGAAAAGACCTCGAATAGCCAAAGGAATATTGAAAAAGAAAACCAAAGTTGGTGGCATCACAATTCCAGACTTCAAGCTCTACTACAAAGCTGTCATCATTAAGACAGTATGGTACTGGCACAAAAACAGACACATAGATCAATGGAACAGAATAGAGAGCCCAGAAATAGACCCTCAACTCTATGGTCAACTAATCTTCGACAAAGCAGGAAAGAACATCCAATGGAAAAAGGATAGCCTCTTCAACAAATGGTGTTGGGAAAATTGGACAGCCACATGCAGAAAAATGAAATTGGACCATTTCCTTACACCACACACGAAAATAGACTCAAAATGGATGAAGGACCTCAACGTGAGAAAGGAATCCATCAAAATCCTTGAGGAGAACACAGGCAGCAACCTCTTCGACCTCAGCCGCAGCAACTTCTTCCTAGGAACAACGCCAAAGGCAAGGGAAGCAAGGGAAAAAATGAACTATTGGGACTTCATCAAGATCAAAAGCTTTTGCACAGCAAAGGAAACAGTCAACAAAACCAAAAGACAACTGACAGAATGGGAGAAGATATTTGCAAACGACATATCAGATAAAGGGCTAGTATCCAAAATCTATAAAGAGCTTAGCAAACTCAACACCCAAAGAACAAATAATCCAATCAAGAAATGGGCAGAGGACATGAACAGACATTTCTGCAAAGAAGACATCCAGATGGCCAACAGACACATGAAAAAGTGCTCCACATCACTGGGCATCAGGGAAATACAAATCAAAACCACAATGAGATACCACCTCACACCAGTCAGAATGGCTAAAATGAACAAGTCAGGAAATGACAGATGCTGGCGAGGATGTGGAGAAAGGGGAACCCTCCTACACTGTTGGTGGGAATGCAAGCTGGTGCAACCACTCTGGAAAACAGCATGGAGGTTCCTCAAAAAATTGAAAATAGAGCTTCCTTATGACCCAGCAATTGCACTACTGGGTATTTATCCTAAAGATACAAACGTAGTGATCCAAAGGGGCATGTGTACCCGAATGTTTATAGCAGCAATGTCCACAATAGCCAAGTTATGGAAAGAACCTAGATGTCCATCAACAGATGAATGGATAAAGAAGAGGTGGTATATATATACGATGGAATACTATGCAGCCATCAAAGGAAATGAAATCTTACCATTTGCGACGACATGGATGGAACTAGAGCATATTGTGCTTAGCGAAATAAGTCAACTGGAGAAAGACAACTATAACATGATCTCCCTGATATGAGGAAGTGGAGATGCAATGGGGGTGGGAGTTAAGGTGGTAGGAAAAGTAAAAATGAAAGAAGATGGGATCGGGAGGGAGACAAACCAAAAGAGACTCTTAATGTCA
>ML106565.1:1405-12153 GCA_003697995.1 Taxidea taxus jeffersonii
AAAAAAAAAAAAAAAAACTGAGGGAAAAATCACCACTAACTTTGGGAAAACAGCATGGCCATCTGATTCCAAGAAGCCAATACAGCTGCCACACTCTTGTTATTCAAGAGATCAGGTTTTATGCAAAAAGGAAGAGTTGGTTTATCCTGGAAAGAAGCTCCATCACCTGATTCTGCCTGGGCAGGACTGGATGCAGAGAGGACCCCACACACTGTTCTGAAAGCTCACACTAGCTCCCTCTTCCCTGACAAGTGGTAGACTCTGTATATTGTTCAAAGACAGAATGGATACTGAAAACCTGTCCAAGTTGGTCTGGACAAAGTTTCCACAGAAGACATCTGAAATAAAACAGCTCACAAAAGGAGCTAAATTAACAAGGAGAGGATCTTCATCCTGCGCCCAGGCTGACCTCAGAGCTGCCACTGGAAAACACACCCCCTAGAGAGGCCAAATAAAAGCCCACAGAAATTGCAAGCTAGGGGGCTCCTAATCCCATCCTGCCCTCTGCAAGAGAATCACAGAGCTCTAGCAGCCTGACTGGGAAAACCGGAGATTTGCAGCAGAGATAACGACAACAGCACAAGAGACACTCTGGGGCTTCCAGCACCCTGGAGCTGCTGTTCCCCACCCTGGTGGTAATTTCCTTCTGCAGCTCCTTTTAAAATTATTTATTGCTTCTCTCTTTTCCCCAGACAATTTTTGAATGCAATGATTACTAGCAAGTTGCTAACTGGCAAGAGCCTCTACACAGAGAATTTCTCTTCTGTCTGTTCCCACCTAAATCACCAGCTTTATTCAACACATCCGTCATCCCTCAGTGAAAGAAGAAATCACCCCAGCACCAGGGACTTGCAAAGCACTCGGAGACTTTGGTGAGCACAGACATTATCTCTGGCTGTTTAATAAGTCACCCTAAAACCTACTGGATTCAAACAGTAATAATTTCTTATGTCTCACGATTTCTGTGGGTCGGGAACAGGGGGAAGGGCTCAGCTGAGCAGGTCTCCTGTGGGGTCTCCCCGGTGGGTGTCATCAGATCTCAGGGGGAAGACTAACTATGGCTGCACTTTCAATGGGGCTTATGTACCTGGCTACCAAGGCTGTGTCAGCTGTTGGCTAGGGGCTTTAGCTCCCCTCTACTTGGGCCCCGCATGGCAGGGGGGCTGGCTCTCCCAGGACAAGCCATCCAGGACACAGCAGCAGAGACCAAGCCTCAGAGGTCACACATCATCACGTCCACCAGGAAAGGCCCACCCTGATTCAGGGTGGGAGAGGTTTAAGAGCATGAAGGTCAGGAAGCAAGGGGGACCTCTTGGAGTTGGACTCCCAGGGAGTCAAAGAGACTGACCATTAGGCACTACGAGTATGGCAGATATAATTGGTCCCTCACCCACAATCCCCCCCCGCCAAATCCCAAATGGCGGGAAGTTCTGAGGACTGACCGCCTCCTAGGAATAGCCCTCAACAAATGGCTGGTAGGCACTGGGACACAAAGGCCTCTGTTCCATCACCCTCTGAGATGGCTAATTCCACAGTTGGGTGTACTGCACAGGCTCCCAGAGACCCCCAGCCAACTACGTTCAGTGGTGACTGGCTTGATAAAGCCCCCTTTCCTGTCTGCTTTCACATCTCTTTCTCACTTCTGTACCCCACAGGTGGTGTCTCCTGGGTGCTCTTACAAAGAAGCTATTTGCTCTCCTATCACTAACCCAGGGTCTGCCGCTGGAACCCAACCCAAGGCAATGAGGGGACTAAAAAGTTTCCTCTATCCTTGGAGCTTTCTTTCAGCTGGGGAGACATCCCATAGGCACCTAAATCAGGCTGCACAGTCTCGAAAAACAAGCTATAGACATATTAGCAATTATGTTCCAAAAGAGAATACATTGGACAAGATAACATGAAAAGCAGAGGATTTTCCGTAGAGTAACAATAAAAATGACATTCTACATATTTTTTAACTACAATAAACAAAAGTTCTGAAATGTATCTATTTCTCAAACAAACCATTTGAATAAAAATGTGTTCATGTTGAACCTCGGCTCCAGGAAACAGCCCTCCACCTGAATGTCCTTCCTCAACAACCCCACAGCCCCATCTCTGGCCCTGGGACCTGCTAACAGCGTCTTCCAGCACGTTGGGCAGGAGCAATGAGCCAACATGAAATGGCATTCATTCACACCACGAGGGAGTTTCCTCTCACAACTTGCTTTGAATTATTTTGCTCACGTTAAGGGAAAAAAAAAAAAAAAAAAGGAAAGAAAGAAAGAAACGTCAATGCTGTATCCAAGGTTAGCTTTAACAACATATCCACGTCCCTTGTCACTAGGATGAGGCCATGTAATTGGTTCTGGACAATGGAGTTGAAAAGAAGTTATGTGTATCCCATCCAAGCCCAGGCAGATAGAGCCAGGGGAGCATCCTTTCTCTCTCTCTCCTCCTTCCACAGCAGCCAGACAGGCCACGAGGTATGCTGGGAGAGCCAGGACAGAAGTGGCCCACAGGCCTGAGTGGAGATTCAGGATGGACACTGCCTGGAGGCTCATCAGCTCTCAGCAGGCTGTGTGTGCATCATAGACAAAGCTGTGTTAGAGTACGCCGTGAGATTCCAAGGTATATTTATTATTGCAACAGAGTTTAGCATAGCCTGACCCATAAAACCACCTCTCTAAAGGTCCTTCCTAAAAGAGAAAACAGGCCTCCAGGATAGGGCCTTCAGCAGGCAAAAATAGAATTTAATACAATTGTTTTGTTTTCACAGCAGCTACTCGCACTATGGCAGGTGATAATAGTTTGCTATGTATTTATAGCACTGATGCAAGATCTCTATTTGACTAATTTTATTAAAGTTAAAAAAAGGAAGTCAATTTATGGAAAAAACTAACTACCAGGAAAAGGCAAGAAACCAAATAACTCAAATGTAGGGAACATGGCTTTTTTTTTTTTTAATTAAAGATTTTATTTATTTATTTGACAGACAGACAGAGACCACAAGTAGGCAGAGAGGCAGGCAGAGAGAGAGGAGGAAGCAGACTTCCCTGCTGAGCAGAGAGCCCGATTCGGGGGCTCCATCCCAGGAGCCTGGGATCATGACCTGAGCCGAAGGCAGAGGCTTTAACCCACTGAGCCACCCAAGCGCCCCGGGAACACGGCTTTGACCTTGCAGAGGGAGAGGGAATCACAGAAGCATGTTCTTTTGTTGGCGGGTCTGAACTGTGTATCGGCAAAAAGATCATGGGTATTTTAATGCGGCCATACGGCATCATGTCACATGAGCTCAGAATCAGGTGGGGCAAAACCTCGTTTGGCCGGGCATCACAGGGTAAACTGAGTAAGTAAGGCCAGAGTGCGGAATTCAAGAAGAGTGCTGGGAGGTTGGTGGCTGTCCTTGGGACAGGCAACCTGGAAGAGAAAAAAAATTAAACAGGCATATTCAAACTATAGTTGAGGAAATAATAATAATTTGGAGGGAAAGAATAGTAAGGGGCATTTAAGGCATCGAATGTAGGTGTACTGCTTTAACAAACACACTAGCAAATAGCACAGGGTTAAAAACACAATCCTCAGCCCGAGCCCTCTGGACTCAAATGTAACTCCATCACGTGATGTTGGGTCCATTGTTTTACCTCCCTGAGCTTGGTTCTCACCTGTAAAATGGAGGTAATAAGAGTATCTCCCTCATCAGGTTTTTCAGAGCATCAAATGAGTAATTACATAAAAGTGCTTACTTTAGTGCCTTGCACATAACAAATGCTAGGAAGTATTAGCTACGTATTTTTCCTTTAAAAAAAAAAAAACCGGGATGCCTGGGTGGCTCAGTTGGTTAAGCGGCTGCCTTCGGCTCAGGTCATGATCCCAGCGTCCTGGGATGGAGTCCCACATCAGGCTCCTTGCTCGGCAGGGAGCCTGCTTCTCCCTCTGCCTCTGCCTGCCACTCTGTCTGCCTCTCTGTCTGCCTGTGCTTGCTCTAATAAATAAATAAAATCTTAAAAATATATATATATTTTTTTAATAATAAATAAATAAATAAACCCTGATACATGGTAGGACCTTAGTAAAATTTGAATTTGAATTTGAATGAAAGAAAATAAGGATTGAAATGGAAATAGCATTCAAATTAGCTCTTTGGGTTAAAAGAGACATTTTGGGGGCACCTGGGTGGCTCAGTCAGCTGAAGGTCTGACTCTTGTTTGGGTTCAGGTCATGATCTCAGGGTGGTGAGATCAAGACCGGCCTCAGGCTCTACGATCAGTGGGGTGTCTGCTGGAGATTCTCCCTCCCCTTCTCCCTCTGTCCCTCCCCACCACGCATGCAGTCTCTCGTGCTCTCTCTCAAATAAATTAATTAATTTATTTTTAAAAAGAGCCATTTGGGGCATCCATTCCAGAGATCTAAAATACACACACACACACACACACACACACACACACACACACACATCCCTCCTAACAATCTTAGGCTGATACAAATCCCCATATTTTGCAGCTAAAAAGCTGGAAACTAGGTCTAAAACTCAGGATTTGATTATAATCTACCCCATTACTTAGCCTCTGATTCTTCACTGGCTAAAGGCCTATGCAACACAATATGGAGGATCTGAAAGGATTTTAGATTGCATCTTTTTATGGTGAGGGACGCATACACCAGAGCCAAGCACCGGCAAAAAACGTTAAGCGTTAAGGCTTTTTCTACACAAGTTTTTCAGACTGCAAGTGGCAATCCAACAACGGGCAATAAAATTAACTTAGTGGATTGGAACTACCAGTTTCTAAATAAATAGAATGAAAACGTCAATGTAATGTTACAATGAAAAACAATTACTGAACACACACACACACATTTGCCATGTAAATATATTTCTTACTGTAGGTCATGTTAAAAAGTTCTAAAGAAAGACTCCAGCCCCTTTGTTCTCTTCATCGTGACGTCATTATATGTGTATTACTCGACTTAGCATCTGTCCAGCCAGCCCCTCACGCCCAACTCAATGTCTTGAGGTCACCTCTGCCTTGTTCGCCATTCATAAGCTACAGCACAAGTACAGTGCCTGACACACAGCCCATACTCAGTAAGGCAGATTCCGTAAAGGAGATTTAACTTATTTCACAAGTCCCACAACAACGAGAGTGCACCCATTTCTCAGCGTATTTATTTCAACACCAAAGTAAATTAGTACACACTTCTCCTTTGCTATTTCCTTTCAGTGTTTTCAACTAAGGGATTCGGGTGGGCTGCGGACATTGACCTGCAGCTCTATCGAGTACAGAGCCAGCACTTACATCTGTGATCCTAACCTTCCCCCAATGATCAATGTCCTCTTTTCATAGAAGTGATCCTTGAGGCCCAGAGCAGTGACTTAACCTGCTCGAGATCACAGAGCTACCACATGTCCCTATAACCCAATACACTACACCCTGCATGGTCTATGGTCTATGGGTATTCAATTCAGAGGAAATTCTCTATCTTCTTCTCCAAAAGGACACTGGGGTCTCAGAGAGCCTGTGGCCCATTTATATAACACAATGAACTCATGAGCAGACTGAGTGTTATGAGGCTCTCCCAAGACCCTGGATTCCTGACCCCATCCCTAGTGTCACCCATCTGAGCTGAACTTCAATAAAAGCTCCTTCCCACAGGACATCTTTGTTTCACGGGCAGTTCAGGGAACAGAAGCTGCCTCAACAGTCTACTTACAATAAATAAGCACCAAGTCACACAACCACACTGGTTTTCCTCATACTTACATAAAAATTCTTCAAGTATTAAAAAGATCAATCGTAGGTTACAGTTAAAAATGTCTATAAATGTCTCTTTAAAAATACCTTCCCATGGGTTTCTCTTCTAGAAACACTATTAAAAATTAAGAAGGGAAGATGGGACAATGACCTTCTGAGGTTTCATTTTGCCTTTGTCTCTCCTCTCTCTTGGGCCTTGAGGGATTCACATCTCCCTTGGTTTATCCATTTTGCAACCCATGGTTCCCTGGCCCACAGTGTAGACAAATAACCAACTTCTGAGAAACACTGATTTATTCCTTAAAAAATATCTGAGGCACCTACTAGGTGCTAGATTGTGTGAGATTTGAGTTCGTATGCATTTAATCGATGAGGGTTTTTAAAGGAAGTCGAACTCTCTAATGGATTTTAAGTGAGCATCACTTAAAAGTTCCACCAAATAAGAGAGATCCATCAATAAAAATACTTTCATTTGTTTTTAAGATTTTATTTATGTATTTGACAGACAGAGATCACAAGTAGGCAGAGAGGCAGGCAGAGAGAGAGGGAGAAGCAGGCTCCCCGCTGAGCAGAGAGCCCGATGCCGGGCTCGATCCCACAGGACCTGAGCTACAGGCAGAGGCTTTAACCCACTGAGCCACCCAGGCACCCAACAGAAATACTTTTAAAGAAACAGACATGAGCTCAATGGCCAAAACATCCCAGGTGTGGCATTTGGTATAAACTCAGCCTCAGCACAGCAGCCCCCTCTCCTGAGATGACAATGTTTCTTTGAACGTCATCTGCTTCAAGGATGGAATATTAACCACTACAGGTTGGTGCCAGGCCCTTTGGGGGACAGGGGTGAACCAGAGGGGTCCTGCCCTCCAGATCTCAGTGTCCTGAAAGAGATGCCAAGGACAGAAATAGCCAAACATCAGTCCACCTTGAATCAATGCTCGTAAGTGTCCGTAACAGTGGTGTAGATGGGTCCTGTAGAAGCACAGTGGTATAAACACACGTCTAATTCTAACCCCTTCAAGGAGCCTACCAAAGGTTCCATAGAAAAGGTAATATTGGAGCAGAGCCTACAAAGATGCCAGGAATATTAATAACTCTGAGCGGTTTTGCCAGGGAACTGGATGGGGGACAACGAGAAGAGGGAAAAGTATACAACCTTTTAGGGGAAAGGGGTTTCTCCCTGGGGATAGGAGTGGGGGTAAGGAGGTAAGAAAAGAAAGCTGTGGGGAGTGCTGTGTGTGGCACCCTGACTACACAGAAACAGGCAGCACATCACAGATCACACAAGAGCATTATGCCAGGGGTTGAGGCCAAGCATGTTCCTGGTCCCTGGACTGGTCATTTACTCAGTATTGACTCAATGAAACACCCCTTTTCATGGGTGTCACACTGCCCCCATGGACCAGCATTGGCCAAGTAAGTGTTTATATCAGCTTGGATGGGGAAACAGAACAACTGCCCAGGAGAAGGGCCAAGAATTCCAAGGTCCCTGGGAATAGAAGAACTACTTGTGTTCAAAACTTCATTCAGCCATCCCTCCCTCCATCCATCCACTCATCCATCTATCCATCCATCCTCCCTTTCTTCCTCTCCCCTTCATCCACTCACTTCTCCACCCATGTATTCCTTCCTCCACCCATCCACCTGCCTTCCCAATCATCCATCTACTCATCCATCCATCTAGTCCTTCATCCAACCATCCACCCTTCAACCACCCTCCCTTCCTCTCCCCTCCATCCACTCACTTCTCCACCCATGTACTCCCTCCCTCCATCCATCCACACATTCACTCATTCCTCTGTCTCTCCCTCCCTCCCTTCCCCCATCCACTTATCCATCATATATTAAGCACCAATCATGCAGCTACTTCAAGAGCTATCTTGTTGTAGAATACTCTCCAACTCTGGCTGAATGTTAATTATCACTTTATTTATTCCTCTGCAATATTTCTGTTTTAATACATGACGCATGCTTCTCCCAGAGTCATGTGACAATAAACTCTACCATATAAGGGAACCAAGTAAGTTATAGTGATTACAATAGTAGAAATAATAATGATGTTACCATTTGCGGAGAACTGACCTTGTCCCAGGTTATCTGGTGAAGCCTCATAAGGACTCCCAGAGGCACCAGACTCATCCCCAGCTTAGACACCATGGGAACACTGTGTGGAAGAAGTAAGGCCAGAATGGAGGGTCCAGGCCTGCCCAGCTCCTACCCATGTTCTCAGGAGAGGGGAGGGAGCTGGGCAGGAATGCCTGGCTCTCATTCATTCCTAGTCTCCTCCTGCCCAGGGAATAAGGCTATCCCATCTGCCTTCTTTTTTCACTCTATTTTTCCTTTAAAATTCCCAAAGCATTTCCCGGAAAGCTTAGGCCATGAACACTTAAAGTAAAAACCGAAAGGGGGAACTAGACACTAGAAAATGAGAGATTCGGTTGCCAACAGGAAAGCTGCATCTTAATTCATTAGAGTCTTAGGGATTTTTCAGGGTTTGGGTTTTTTTTTTTTCTCCCCAAGGACCATCAGAAATCTTTTCTATTCCTATGGAGGAACGTAGACCCTCAAAACTGAAGTTCCACAGAGAAGGGCAAATCTGCTTCTATTCTTTGTGTGTGTTGTTATGTATCTGCATAGGAGACACACAATGCTGAGAGGAGGGGAGAGGGAGGTAGGGGATTACCTTTAGGAATTTTCACTGCATGTTAATAAAATAGTAAGAAGTGTAACACCCATTCAAAAGCCAGAAACCAAATCCATCTTCCCCTTAACCAGACTCCTGACAAACCCAGAGCACCAGCAAGCGTCCGAGAACGTCCTGTGGGTAACCCAAACTCTTCATGTCTGGAGCCAAGCTTGTCATCCTCTACAATACTCTACAATCTGCTCTCTTCCTTTGTTCCTTGGTTGGCTCCTGAGACCATCCAACAGTGAAGGCCTCACTCTGGGCCCCAAGCATCAGAGGATCTCTCTCTAGCCTTCCCGAAGCCATGTCCTTCCAAAGCAGAGAAGGTTCTAAAGACCCAAGGGAGGAGCAAGGGAGGAGCACCTGGGTGGCTCAGTCATTAAGCGCCTGCCTTCGGCTCACGGCATGATCTCAGGGTCCTGGGATCGAGCCCCACATCGGGCTCCCTGCTCAGCGGGAAGCCTGCTTCTCCCACTCCAGCTCCCCCTGCTTCTGTTCCCTCTCTCTCTCTGTCTCTGTTAAATAAATAAATATTAAAAAAAAAAAATTAAAGACTCAAGGGAATGTGCCCACCCAGCACCAACATTCTTCCCCTTTTATACTCAGTTCCACGTACCTGGGATCCTGAAATTCCCTGCCTAAATGTCTTCCCTGAGCCTGCCTCCAGGATCTGTGTGGGTCCCTTCCCCAAGAGACCCCTGAGACAGCCTCAGCCTGTGTGAGACCCCTCACACAGCCAATGAGAGCCAGGAGGGGGTAGGGAGAGAAAAGAGGCCACAGAGTGGGGGTCTCCATATTTGCTCCATCCCTGAGTCCACAAATGCTAAGGACCGATGTGGATTCTGCCTCTGAAACATCTCACTGGTGCCCATTCTCCCAGTCCTCATTGCCCTGGTATATAACCTTCATCACCAAACTTCCTGCCTCTCCCCAGGTCTCCCCATGTCTTCTTATGACCTATACTAGCTGGTGTGAGAGGGTTTGATCCCCGGACCCTGAGATCACGATCTGAGCCAAAGGCAGACACTTAACCAACTAAGCCACCCAGGCGTCCCAATCAAACACTAGCTCTTAAAGAATCAGAGAAATTAGTTAATGATTCCTCTACACCAAGCACTATGGCGATGGCCTTAAATTCATGCACTCCTCACCATGACCTCATGATGCTGAGGTTACGTCCCCATTTTACAGATGGAGACTCCAAGGCCCTGAAGAGCAAAGCCACATGCCCAAAGGATGAGCCAGCCAACAATGCAGGGGATACGCACAGCTGTTCCCTTTTACCCTCTCACCCTACCAGTTCCATCTCCTTTTCTCTGCACCCAGATGCAGGGCTCAGACCACAGAAGACTCGTCCCCACCTCACCCTACCTCCCTGCAAACACAGCAGTGCCCCAGGCTGCCTCCCCCCACCCCCGGCCTGGATGCAACTTCCATTTGGCAAGCCCATTCCGGCTGCCAACTCCTTGTTGGCTCAACCATCACCCCCTTTTTGAGTCTCCTGTACCCCAAGGCCTCCCAGGAAAATTTAATCAGGTGGCTTTTCTCTCTAGGGCTGCCACCTGTACTGGGAAGCATTTCTGACTATTCCGAAGTCAGATTCTGTATCCACCTGTCCCACTGTCCTGTGAGCCCCAGCCTGGTCTCTGCCTCCCAGCCCCATGTGCAGAGCAGAGGAGACATTTGAGGCCGAGAGTCCCTGGACACTTCAAGGATCATACTCCGTGGAAGCTAGGGGTATAAGAGCATTCTAATCATAGCTATTCCTGATACCTTCGGAAAAGCTCGCCTTGACCCTCAAGCAGACATCAAGCAGGACAATAAAAGCAGACAGCAACACCGTGTTCAGGTACCAGATGCACCTACATAATCCTCACAGAAGTCTTATAGCTATCCCCATTTCACAGATGAGGAAAACAGGGGCACCAAGTGGTTGTGTAACTTGCACAAAATCACACAAAGGCTGGAAGAGTCAGGATCTAATCCAGGTCGTTTGGCTCCAAAGCCTGTTGCGTTTTCTTCTATACAAAACCACTGTCAGTAGCAGAGAACAGGGAAGGATCTGTTTCGATAGTTCCTTTACCAGACCTTACTGGGAAATGCTCCAAGCAAGGGCTGCCGTGAGGTCATTCACGTGCTAATGCCATATTCACCAAATATGAGGGCTTTTTAAACTTTTTTAAGATTTTACTTATTTACTTGAGAGAGAAGAAGAGAGAGCATGAGCAGGGGGAGAAGTAGACTCCCCACTGAGTGCAGACCCTGACACAGGGTTTGATCCCAGGACCCTGAGATCACGATCTGAGCCAAAGGCAGACACTTAACCAACT
>ML106566.1:3064-23079 GCA_003697995.1 Taxidea taxus jeffersonii
CATTTCCAGCAGGACCCAGGGGTCCCCCACTGCATTTCCAGCAGGACTGCTGGGCAACCAGCATGGCCTCTTAATAACGGAGGAAGAGTGACAATCGCGTTACCCGGTGTTGAGGCTGCAAGCCCCAAGATACGCTCATTTCAGACATTTACACAAATGTTTTCACCAACTAAACCCTAAAGGGCTTGAAATCTTGAAAAGAGACGGTATTGACCAAATGACCTCTAAATTCCCTCCAGTTTCAACAATTTCCGAGTCTTAGTGACCGGCCCATAAATAAGACCGCAGGGACTTCCCAGCATGTTGGCCGCCTCGCCATCTTGTCTACATGTTCACGCTGCTGTGCATTTGAATCTGAAAGCCTTATTCTCAGAACTGCAGATGTCTGCCCCCTTCACAAATGTTCTCTGGGATTGAGAAACTGAATCTAAATAAAGTATTTCCCTCCTTTTCTTTTGCTTCTGAAAACATGTGCAGCTAACCACGCATACTCCTAGAATTTGACATTTGGGTCGGTCTAGTTGACCTGTGAATTAATGGGGTGTGGTCTACCAAATATCTGGTAGGAACGGTTTTCTAATCAGTGAAATCCCTGGGAGCATGTGTGTCCTGCAAACACTTTTGCTACAGGGATTATGGAAATAATGTTCTTTTTATTCTGACACACAGTTGTTCTCAGCTCACAGTCCAGTGAGCTGGCATGGAGTTAAATTCAGGTTTTCTTTATGGGTTATTAATAGTAGCCTACAAAATTAATAACCATACCTTGTACTAATCTAGCACCTCTCAAAGCATATTATCTCAGCTTTATTATCTAATTTTCCCTCACAGCATCTCCGTGAGGAATGGCCATAGCAGATCAGGGAGCTGGGGGAAGAGAGTCACATTACCAGGTTGGTCAGCCCCCAAAGATGTGGCTTGCCTTAAAGCCCAGGTCTTAGCTAACGATTCTCTTCCCTGAAGAGCATGCTATGCAAGAAAGGTATATTCTTTGTTTGCACGTTTCTTGACACATTTTGACCTCCATAAGCAATTTTTCAGTCCCAAGGTGACTCATCCTCAGAACTTCTTAACTGATGTTCCTTAGGAGCCTCACATGAACTGCTTATGGAAAAAAATCACAGTGTTTACATTGCTATGTCCCAATTAAACAATCTGTGCCTGCTGTCTTCTAGAGGACAACTGTCATTTCCTATAGAAGACTCAAGGCTTAAATGCTGTAATTAGAGATCAATTACTCAGTCAATAGTCACTGAGTGCCTATGAGCCTGGGGAAGGAGCTTTCCAGAAGCTTCCTGCAGACCTCAGTACAGAAGGAGGGCTCCTCTCCTAGTGTGTGCCCCCGGGGCAGCAGGAGCCCAGCCACAGTGGTCAGCTAGTTACTTCTCTCTGTAACTATTCCCGAGGTGATTCCATTTTATTACTAACTTTAGAATATATATAAAAAGCCTTAGTAGAGAAGTGAAATTTTACAATGCCCTAAATAACTAAAGCATAAAAAACATAAATTATGATTAAAAAGTATGTATCTAGGGGCATCTGGGTGGCTCAGTCGGTTGAGCATCTGGCTCTTGGTGTCCACTCAGGTCATGAACAAAGGGTCCTACCCACCCTGCGTCAGGCTCCACACTCGGTAGGGATCCTGCTTGGGAGTCTCTTTCCCTCTACCTCCTCTCTCTCTTTATCTGTCTCTCTCTAAAAAAATAATTCATAAATAAATATTAAAAAAATAAGCACCTAGAAGCTTGAGTGTGACTCTGGCATTAGTGTAATCTGAGGTGTTGGTGTTAACTACGGGGCCTAAGATAAATATTTCAGCCTGTTCCTGGCTGCTTCTTACTGTTCTATTAAACAATTCTGAGCAGTTTAGTGATTTTCTCCCTTGTGACCTGGTCCCTATTTACTGGCAATTTCCTAATGTGAGGGCAAGTACAAATTGCACAAAAATTTCAATTTCTACATGCAATTGTTACAAGGATAGATTTTAGAATGCAAGGTCCTTATTTAATTTTCTTTGACAGAGTTGCCTATATTTCATTTCATGGGTGCAGGCTACTCGGGAGGATTGAGAAGTGGGATTCTCCTAGGGTCAGTAGATTTACTAGTCATAGAAACCATGGAAGTTCCAGGAATTCTAGTCTCCTCTTACAAACCAAAGGGATATGTTTTATATGCTCTTTGAGGAAATAGGAGAAAAATTCCAGGTTGACTTTTCACCGAAAATCTAGAAAGTGAATCAAATAAAGGGTTGAATATTATCCTGTGAAATGGTGGGCTATAATTATTGAGACTGGGGAAACTTCTTAAATAAGTACAAAATCCTTGACTAATAAAGAAATTGACCTAGTTGACTAAATTTTTTAAAAAAGGGACTGTTTGGGAGATAATATTTAAAACGTATGGAATAGATGGTACTTAATACCCGATGAGTTTAAAGCCGTCTATGCACAAAGACCAACAAAGAATAATTGTGCAGACAATAAGAACAGGAAGTTTACAGAGGGAAAAAGCACAGAAGGAAAAATGCAAGCATATAAAAGTATACTCAATCTCTTCAGTAGTCAGGAAAACACCAATTAAAAAATAATAAGACACAAGTTATGTGCCCACCAGTCTTATAAAAATTAGCATCTTTGGCAATGGCCTGCACTGGGATAGGAATACAAAAATTAATGCTGTTAGGGAAACTAGTTTAGTGCTACTTTTTTAGAGACCATTTTGGGCTCATTGGTTAAAAACATAAATGTCCTCATTTTTGAACAATAATTTTCTTCTTAGCACCTATTCTACAGAAATATTTGCAATTATGTACATAAGAACACATTTGCAAGGATGTTTAACATGACATATTTGTAAATGCAAAAAGCAGGAAACAAGGAAAGTCATTTTAAGAGAAAGTGCTCAAAAATGGAATATAGTTAACGGTAGATGTTTAAAAGGAGTATAGAGCCCTAAGAATTAAATAATAACAAAACAATAAGGAGGAAATGGGTGTCATAAGGCAGAACAACACCGGGACAGACAATATGGCCAGAAATGGTACACCTCACACAAACTCAGGTTGAAAGCAGCGAAGAGACAAACTAATACTAACAAAAATATTGGTGATGTAGAAGCTAAGTTTGGCTAGTCATCTTAGAGTCCAGAAAGGATGCACATTCACAAATAAAAAGAAGAAGGACTTAATATTTAGATGATTGGAGTTCACAAAGATAAAAATCTGAACAAATGAAATGGAACTATTAATTTAAAAAATAATAGAAGAAAACTGCTGCTGATGAAAGCATCATCAGCTCTAGGTGTGCTAAAATTTCTAATTCAAAATAATTTAGCAGAAATTTATCCCAGTTTGCTACATCCTACAAAATACTCTTAATATTCCCAGTAATAAGTGCATCAGCAGATTCCTCTCAAAATTAAATGTCATTAAAGATTTAAGATCTTTCAGTTATCAGTTGAAAGTGAAGTTGCAAAAATATAAACTTTGATGGTACAATAAATTTTTAAGAAAGTCAGCCAGAAAAATCTTGTAATCAAGTTCTCATATTAATGAAGCATAAGTTACTCTATTACATGTATATGCTTATGACAGTAGAAAATTTGTTTCTGCAGTTTGTAAATTTTGTCACTCATGCATCACCACTACAGCTATTACCTTTTTATAGCTAATAACATATTTTAACCAATTTTAAAAGGAAAAAGCTTTGGGATACTGCGGTGGTGCAGTCAGTTAAGCAACTGACTCTTGATTTCAGCTCAGGTTGTGATCAGAGTATCACGAGATCAAATCCCACAATAGGCTCCGGGTGGGAGTCTGCTTAAGGTTCTCTCCTTCCTAGGCCTCTGCCCGTCCCCCTTCTCTCTCTCCATAGAATAAATAAATAAATCTTTTAAACAAATAAAATAAAAACAAAAACTAAAAACAGAAAGAGCTTTATAACTCAGTACCTTTCATGGCTCCTCCTACTGCTTTTTGAGCAACAGCCCTACATTTTTATTTTGTATAGGGACCCACAAATTATGTACCTACCCTTGAGGAAATATTTTTATAAGAATAAAAGGATATTAATATTGTTAAAATTAGATACAAACACCAGAGCATATGATAGGACTGTCACATAATCTAAAGTGCAAAGACACACACACACACACACACACACAGGAGCTTCAAGTACATTTATCAATAGGCAAAATCTCCACAATTCAACCAATCTGTACTCCTGCAATCTACTCACACACTGAAGAGACACGCTGAACACTAAGTGGTGACAATTTTTATCAAAAGGTTAGTAACTGGGGCTGCCTAGGTGGTTCAGTTGATTAGACATCTGCCTTCAGCTCAGGTCATGATCCAAGGGTCCTGGGATCGAGCCCCACGTTGGGCTCCCTGCTCCCTGGAGAACCTGCTTCTCCCTCTCCCTCTCCCTCTGCTTGCTACTTTGTCTACTTGTTCTCTCTCTCTCTCTCACTATCAAATAAATAAATAAAATCTTTAAAAACAATGTTAGTGACCAAAGTATGAGAGTTATGGCCCTGGTTCCCCACGGGGGAAGTGGTGGCTGAGTGAGATCATCTTTCAACCTGTTTGAAGTATGGATGCCTCTTGCCATAAAATATCCTGATGCATTTTTCCACTCAAACCTCACAATAATTCTTAATTAATTAGAATTCATTAGAATTCTTAATTCTTAATTCTCTTGAATTTAGGTAAGACAGCCAGTTTCCTCAAGGGCAAACAACTAGTCAGTCACAGAGTGGGGGCTCAGACCAGGTTTTTGGACATTAAATCTAGAACACATGCAATCGTCCTGGACAGCAGAGTGAGGGCTGGCCTGTCTACCATTTCTCTCAACATTCCACCAGATTCGGTGTCATGCCTGAGGCAGAAAACCATTTCGGAAAATTCTTTCAAAATATTTTCAAGTGAGCTTGGACCAAATTCTTACACATTTGCAAATTATCATACACATCTCTTTAGTTGGAAGGCTGGCTTGGGGGTAGCCACTCAAGTTAAACTTGGGGCAGGTTTAGGAGTGAGGTGCTCTAGTACTAGTCCCGTCTGGCAAAACTGTTAAGCAGACAAAATGGATAATGGAACCCATACTGGCCTTGTTGATATTTTCCATCGTGAAGTAAGCTGAGTTTGATGCACGCCCTGGGGGCAAGTATTCTTTCCCAAATACAGGAAGGAGCTCAGACCCAAGTGGGAGACACAGTCCAGGTGCATCTTATTATTGGCAGAGAACCTTCCCTCCTCCATAACGAATTAAGATGTTTCTATGAAAATAGAGAGCTCTTTAGTCAAATCAGATGTTCGTTATTGAGTCAACTTATAATTACTTTCACTTACATTCTGAGTACAATTTTCTTAGTGGTAAAAGTGCAGTTTTAGCAGCTTTCTGAATGTAAATGCTTCCCATTCTTATCACAAGATAAGATGCTGATCAGTATGGCCAGTAACTCTGCATTAAAGGGCAAGCTTTACTTTTTTTTTTTTCCTTTGTAAATAAGCTCTCCCACACCGATTAATGATTGATAGTCTCAAAAAAAATAAAATCTCGTGCATACTATATTGAAAGTACAAACATCTCCCCCATTAATTCAATAGCATTTACTTCTGTGCAGTGGAAAACAACAAAACCCAACAATCTAGTTCCATTTTGCCAGAGGCCCATACCCTTGGAAGTCAAGGCAACATGGCAGTGGGGTGGATGAGACCCTAAATCCCACGGGCTTGGAAACCGAAGGCGGTGCTAAGTCTGAATGTCCCAGGCTCTTCCTGCACGACCTAGTGCAACACAACCTTCCATTCCCATGGGAAACAAACCTTCTGTTTCAAAATATAAGGGACATCAGGTGTTTTGAAAATCCTCTCAGTCAGCAGTAAGGCATTACAGAGGAAAGGTGGGATTTAGGAGTAAACCTGGAAAGTGTGTCTGAGGCTAATGCACTTCCTACCTCATCCGAATCCATATTCCAAGAATCTTAGCTGAGCTCAAAACAAGGTGTTTCTAATGTTTGAAGCATGAGAATGATGTTAAATGCGGTACCTCCACGTGAAGCTGCATGACAACTAATCTTTACACAGCCACTTGAGCATGGTGAGAATGCATACCTATTAATTTTATTGGATGTTAGAAAACCAGGAAGTGAATCACCGGGTTCCCAAGGAATAAGGATTTAGCAGCTCAGGCTACAAATGCCCTCACACGTCTTTCTGTCTCCGTCGCCTGGGTCTGTGGCGATGCGCAGGCTTCAACAAGGGTAGGAGTGTGTAACACGCTACCTGTAAGTCACAAGTAAAGCTGGCATTTCCCGGTCTTGCAACCTAGATCGGTTTCCACGCTTCCTCTCATTAGTACCAGCCAGCTGGAACGCCTAGGTGTAAAACAGAGGTTTTTGAAAAAGTTTGTACTGTGAAATTTTTAAACTTTTTATCGTGAGATAATACACATCCAGGAAAATCCACAAAGTATAAATACATAATTTAAATAAATCACTGTGAATACCTGTGTAACCGTTACCAAAGCAAAATATTAGGGCATGGCCAAGATTCCAGGAGTCCTCCCAACCCCTAACCTCACTTCTGGCTCTAACTCTTCCCAACCACGTGCCCGACCCTGACTCACACAGTCATCCCTTCCTTCCTTCGTTCATATTCTTATGACCCACATGCCTGTCCCAAAATATTCCAGTTTTGCCTATTTTTGAACTTTATGGGAATGGAATTATACAGCATGTATTATTTTGCTCTGTGCCTCTTTTACTCAACAATATATGTATTTTTTAATTAGTTGTAAGCAATGTAGTCTTTGCACTCCTGTGTACTATTCCACTGTCTGAGTATCTCACAAGCTGTTTGCCCATTCGGCTCAGGATACATACTTGGGTTATTTCCCATCTTTGTTCTTGGTGGACAGTGTTGCCGTCCGCATTCTTGCACACGCATCCGGTTGCACAGATGCCTGATTTCCGCTGCCAGCGTGTATTATCAGAAACGGAATTGCTGGTGCGCAAGTCTTAACTCCGCAGAGACCACGGAGCTGTTCTGCCCGTGCAGAGCAGAAGTCCTGTTGCTCTACGTCCTGCACCCCACTGGCTTTTGTCACTCATTTTACGTTTTCAGGGCTGTGGGTATGTATTATCTCGTTGTGATTTCAATTTCCATTTTCTCAATTTTTATGAACCTTGAACACCCTTCTCACACGTTCTTTGGACATGCAGCTGTCCCTCTGTGAGGTGCCTTTTTGTATCTTCTGCTCATTCTGCTCATTCTTCTTCTGCTTGTCTTTTAATAATCCTTATAATAATCACAAATTGTGGGAGCTCATTAGCTACAAGTCATCTGCAGATCGGTGAGTGAGTCACAGATGTAATCACCCCGTCGGTGGCTGGCTTAATGTCCTCTCTTTTTAATGCCCCCAGTAAATAAATAAAGTTGTTTACTTTTACCTTAGTTCAACATTTCAGTCTTTTTTATAAACTTCTGTGCTTTTAAAAGATATCTGACTCTATCTGAGAGATGAAATTGTCCTGTACTAACATTTCACATTTTATATCATTTTATATCATTTTATTTATTTCATTTTGCTTTAATTTTATGTGTTTTGTTCTTCCCCTTTCATTTAGGCTAACAGCTCATCTACAGTAAAATTGTATTTGAGATAGAAATTCAAGCTCCTGTTGCATTGTGCCCGGGTCCCCTATTGACTGAAACCCATGTATGGACATGACCCTCGCTTCCAACTGATTATTACATCATCAGAAGTCCTGATCAGATGTCCCAGGGTCTACCCCTGAGTGCTCCCTTCTTACTCACTGGTCTACCCTAGGCCGGATACCACACTGTACTTATTGCTATACCTTTGTAAAAAGCTTTGGGAGAAGACACATCAACATCTCCCAGATTCTTCTTGAGGCTGTGAAAATTATTTTGGTTATACAGATTTTCATAATTGCTTCAGAATAATTTCATCAAGTTACCTCATATTTTTTTTTTTTTTTACATTTTGGGGGTTTTGTTTAGGATTGCATTGAATACATGCACTTCAATATGGGAAGAATTAACATCTGTATAACATGACACTATTAAGTTTTCCAGTGTAAAAACATGACCCATCTCTCCATTAGTCCTTTAATAGCATCCATAGAGGTTTATATTTTTCACCAAGAGATTTTGTACTTTGTTGTTGTTGTTATAATTATCTCCATCTTATGAATTAGGGGATCTTCTTCTACACAGTACATTTCCCTCAGATTTATTTGTTACTGGTAGAGGAATACAGTTTATTTTTTTAATTGATTTTGTCAATTCTGGTAAGCATCATGAATTCCTTGAGCTTTTTGGTAGGTCATTTCAGAGACTTTCCTTCAGAGCATACACATAATTACAGTTTTCTTTCTTCCTTCACAATTATTTCTTCTTTTTCCAGTTCTTGTAACTTTATTTTTTTTCTTTACTTAAAATACTAGAAAAAAATAATTTATCATGCTTAATACACTGGCTAAGAGCTGCATAGTATACTGAAAAGAAATGGTGACAGAGGACATATTCCCCACTCTGTTAGAACCTAAAGGAGACCATCCAGCTCTTCAAATTAAATACATTATGTGCTATTATTCTGATAGACACCTTTTGTCAGTATAGGGAGTTCCTTTCTTTTCTTAAATGCTGGGAGATTTTATTATGAATGGGCTTTTAATTTCATTGGATGTTGTTAAGAATCTCTTGAAATAACTGTATCATGGTTCTCTTTTAGTAGCTCTTTCTGAGTTGAAACACGATGATTTGTTTTCTAATATAATTTGATATTGCATTTTGGTATAAACTCAGTGAGGTCATAAATCACATATTTTATAGTTAGCCAAATAATATTTTAAGATTTTTTTATCTCTGTTCACTACAAAAGTGACCTGTGATTTTTTTCTCCTTTATTTCTTTAGCAGGCGAATTAGTTCATAAAATGAATTCTGGAAGAAATCCTGTACAATTAGAATTATATCTTTACTAAATAATTGGGAAAAACTTGGAGGTAAAGCCATCTGGATCTAAGGTTTTCTTTGTGGGAAGGGTTTTATGTTTTAGAAATTTAATGTTTTATAGCAAGGACTACTCACATCTTCAATGCTGTGGAGAGAGCAGTTTGGGTGAGTGATGTTTTTCTAAGATACTTTCTCCATTCCATAAATTGTCTGTTCTATTGGCTTGAAGTTGTCCATAATATCATTTTATTATCTTTTTGATATCTGCCAGTCCCCAGAGACTGATCTTTTTTATCCATGAAATTAGTCCTCTGGGCCCTCTCTCTTCTGTTCTTGACTAGTCTCAACAGAGGTTACCAGTTTGAGTTATTTTAAAGAACCACCATTTGGATTTGTTTATCTTCTCTGTATTGGTTTTCGACTTTAATAACTTCTGTTCTGGCTTTAACTTTTTTCTTCTCCTCTACTTTTTTACTTCCTGGAGTTTTTTGTTTTGTTGTTTTTTTTTTTTTTTTTTGATCAATCTCTTTTTCTCTTAAGTTTTTGAAATAGATGCTTGGTTCATTCATTTGTATACATTTATATATGTATATATTTAAGAATATTCTTTATGTACTACCTGAGTGATATCCCAGAAGTTCAGACATACATATTTTTGTTGTAGTTCAGTTCAAAATATTTTATTTCCATTATAATTTCTGCTTTGATTGATGGGCTGCTTAAAAGTATATTTCTTAATTTCCAGTCATCTGTGTGTTTTGTTGTATCTTTTGTTTATTTGTTTGTTCTTTATTTCCAACTTAATGGCACAGTTGTCAGAAAACACACTCTGTGTAACTTGAACCTTTTGAAATGTATTGAGAGCTGCTTTCTGGACCAGGATATGTTCAATTTTGGGGAAAAAAATGCCAAGTATGCTTCCAAAAGCAAATGGACTTGATTTCTTTTTCTTCCTTTCTCGTTTCTCTTCCCTTCCTCTCTCCCTCCCTCCCTTCTTCCCTTCCTCCGTTCCCTCTCCATCTCTTTCTTTCCCTTTCGCTTTCCATTAGGTCAGATTTGCTACCTTTGTTTAAATCTTCCTGTTATTAATATTTTCTTATCTGGTTGTTCTTTTTCTTATTAAAGAAGACATTGCAAAATTCTCCACAAATGGTAGTGGGTTATTTTACATTTCCTCCTATAATTTAAATGTTTCTTCTTTTCATGTTTTGAGGCCATAGAATTACATGAAATCCATAAATTGTTGTATCCTCCCAGTAAATTGAACCTTTTATCTTTTGGACCCTGCATTTCTAACTCTTTATCTCTAGTACTGCCCTGCCATAAAGCCAATTTCACCAAAGATGATATAGTTACCTAGGTTTCTTTTGATTGATATTTCCTTGCTATACCTTTTTATCTTTGCTTTTATTTTAACCTTGTGTTTGGGATATGCCTTGTGTTTTAGATGTGTTTCTCATAAGTTATGTACATTTGGAATTTTATAGTTAGTCCCTTTGCTTTTAACTGGAGTTTCTACTTCTTGGTTCTTGCTTTTAACTGGCACATTTAGTTTGTAACTATATTTATAGACTTATTAGATGTGGTTCATTTCATGGAAGAACTCAAGTGGTGAGAAATTCTGAGTTCCACACTAAAAAAGATAATTCTATAGTGGATTTTCACAATATTCATTCACTACTGAGTTTCTTCTTCAAAAACCTGGAAAAGCAAATTGAGGTGGGTGAAGACGACAGAGTCTGTAGTGGAAACCACTGTTAGTATTATTCGGCTCAGGGTTAGCATCACTGCTTACAAAAACCACCTCCACACTCCAGATTCCATGAGAATTTCATCTCCTCAGCCTGTTACATATACGAGATAATAAAGGAATGAAGTTGAATATATGCCTTATGGAATTTGGAAAGTAGATTATGTTGGGTACAATAAATATTTTAATCAAAGCATCAGCAATTATCCAAGGGGCAAGATTAGCACTTTTTAGTGATGTACAGCAGTAAAACACAAAAATAAATAAAACATGTATTTACAACTATTCCTAGGAAACATTTCATTGATGTTTTGAGAAATGGAAAGTTTTGAGAATGGAAAATAATGTAGCCCAGATTCCATCTTTCCATGCAAGTTCACAAATGCACAACCGATTGTTGGCCTAAAAGTTTCCAAGTTGTTGTATGACTGGGCATTTAGAGCCCTTAGCATGCTTAGGTTAATTGGCACTCCAGCTGCAAAAAAATAAAAATAAAAATGGGGACTTCCATGTTTTTTAAAGTACATGCAGAAGCTGTAGAGATAGAGGAGTTTCACCCAAGGTGTGATTAATTTTAACACTGAAATTGTTTTAGGATGCAAGGATGATCTAAAATATACAGTACTCCCTAAAATTTTGAGACACTGTTCAAGCCCAGGGGGAGAAAATTGAGCATGGCATACACTGAGAATCAAAGCAGGTAAGAGGAAGGCAAATGGTTTGCTCCCTTCTTCCTCATGCTGGTTACAACATTCCTTTTCTTCACAGAGGCGCTTGCCCTGTGTTCACGTAATTACCTTCCTGCTGGCATTACTATTGGAAGTCTTATCAACAGTTTCATTATTTCACAAGAGATGCAAAATGGACATGCTATTGAATACTCCCCAATTGATAATATTACTGATAAGCCAATACACAATATTCCTTCATAACCCTTTACACAACAGCATTTCAGGATCTGTATAAATGCATTCTTCATACTTAAAACCTAACCAAACCACAGAAGAAGAAAAAAAAAATGGAAAGCCCAAGTTACATCTCTTTGGAAATGTGAACAAAGCCTAACTCTTCAACACTCAATTCCATTTTTATAATGTTTTCTGAATATATATATTTAGTTGTATTTCCTAATTATTAAAAAGACTAATATAGCACATTTGTCTATGCAGCAGACATTCAGTTGATTCTTTTAAGGCTGAAAACATACATAGATATTCTTCGAGACAGGAAATGATGATGTACCAAGTTTATAACAAAAACAATTCTAGTAATATTATTGCAACATTTTCTTTGTGTTTTTAGGCAAGTTACTGAAGTTCAACTTAGGAGAGAATGGTAAAATCTAGTGATCCCAAACTATGTAAAAAAGGTGTTAGATTAATTTAATGCTGTCATCAGTCAAATTTTGCGGGTGTTACCAATATGCAATTGATTTTGGTCAGTCTCTGTACAGAATTTCCTTTTTATTTTTATTTTTCCAAGACTTATTTATTTTAGAGAAAGAGAGTGAGTTAGGGGAGGACCAGAGGGAGAGAACCTTCAAGCAGGCTTCCCACTGAGTGTGGAGCCCAATGTGGGACTCGAGCTCACCATGAGATCATGACCTGAGCCAAAACCAAGAATCAGTCACTTAACCAATTGAGCCACCCAGGCGCCCCAGAAGAAGAATTTCTAAAGGCACATTCTCCCTAAGAAAAATTCTTAAGACGTCACTTTCAAGTACAAAAATTATACTTCTTGGCAAGCTTTCATGGGCGTGTGTGTTCACATACACTCATGTATGTTTTAACTCTCTCACCACCCCAAGAGGTTGGAAACATTCACAATAGTAAAAAATTCCAGATGCACATCTAAAGATATACTTTGAATTTAGAGATAATAAATAAAAGCTCTCAAAGGAATTCATGCCAGATTTGTTTAACCTTATGTCCTACAAATATTGAAAATAAAATATTACTCCCCTCTTCTTATTCTTGTGTAGTGTACTCTGCCCTAGTTCTTTCAAATTCTTATTCTAGAAGCTTTAATCAGTTTTTGGTACTATAAGTCAAGCATTATGAAAAGCACCAAAGTGTTTCATAGTCTCTCCAGTAGTGACCATAGATCTCTCATTTTGCCAGGAATATTGCCATCGGTTGGATGAGATGATTTCTGTGGCTTGTCAATAGGAAATCCAACTCAACAGGGTTCAAGAACAAACAAGAGAGAGTCCCAGGGCTAGACCTGACCCCAGGCTCAAACGGTGTTAACTGAGCAAGGTTGCCCTCAGGTCTCATCGCTGCTGCCTCCGGGTCTCACCTATTTGTGGTTCTCTCTCCTCATAAGGTAGCTACATCCACTCTAGTATGTCCAAACTTCATGTGCTCAAGAGAGAGCAAGAGTTCATTTTCCATGAAACACAAATAACATTCTGGAATTGAGTCTCACTGGCCCTGATCAGCTTGATTTGGATCATTTGTTTCTGTCTGAAGTCTGCTTCGTTGGGAAAGTGAAGTGAGTTCCTTAGGTAATGTAGACCAAATCCTCCATGGTTGTAACCTTACATTTCCAGGGATTAGACGCAGGAGAAAGGATGCTTCCTCCAGGCTTTGGAATATGGTTATACCGATGCTGGGAGGCGAAAGTAACAGCCACCGATTACAGATTCCTGCTTTTCGTAGCTGCTTCTGCCCATGCACGTACATCTACAAAAATGTTCATTCCCTCAGTTCTAGTCAGGATTAAGGATCTCTGGTTGACATGCAATTCTCTGGTCAGTCTCCTCTCCTCTCTTGTGGTGTGGTGGGCTATAGCTAAATGACAGATGAGGCAGTTAAACACCCAGTGTACACACAGAGAGAGAACAAGACTCATTGGGGTGGGAGGGATAGGGACGATCTCTCTCTGGAGAATGAAAAACAATGCTCAGTGGTCAGTGTTCCACAGTGCATTTCACCTCCTGCCAGGGAGCGTGGTGAGGGTTCCATGGCTGGTAGTACAGGCTCCTCATCATTAGTCTGACTGCTCTGATTTTGTTCTCTGGGAAAACCTCCTTTGTCTGTCGTCCTCCAGGGAAACAGTGGAGATGGCTTTGGTAGGGTGTCCTCTCTGGGGCTGTTCATCTTTCACATCATATTTTAGTTTTACATAGGATCTGAGGTTGAGGGATTGTCTTAGAATTGAACAATCCCAGACCGCTTTTAGCCACCCTAGGAATTATTTCAGTTATAAAATACTTTAAAACACTTACAGATAATTAGTTCACTTTAAGTTCACTAAACCCCGTGGTTCATGCCAAGGCAGGGGTCGTACTGAGATAGCAGATAAGTTGATGTTGAGTGTGCGAAGTAAGATTGGGACCACTCATACCACATTATGTTGTGATCTTTCTCCCTCAGAAAACAACTGTTTCCATTTTAAATAACCATTCCTCGAGATGCAGCATGAGGCCAAAGAGCATGTTGGTGGCATCTCCTCACAGCAGGTCACTGGGTGGAGCACTCCAAGATCAAAGCTGAGACGGAAGCTGTCAGCGTGAGGACCAGCGTCAAGGCCAGAGCACCTGGCCATAGCCAGGTTCTGAAAGCTGCGTTCAAAGTCTGCCCCCAGACTAGAACACACACCGTGTGAACTTGCTACATCCCAGGGACTCGGATTCTCCTCACAGTTAACCAACAGTGGCTGGTTCAACGGTCCCTCACCACTTTCAATCCATGTCTGGGAGCCGTTTGCCTTGAGTATTTGTCTCTTCCATTTCAGGACTTCTATCAGGATTCTAGCTCCGCCACCTACTAACCATGTGACATAAGGCAAGTCATCTATCTTCTCTTATCCTTCACTTTCCAACCTATAAAATAATATAATAATGTTCGCCTTACAGGGTCCTCATAGTAACAAATGGGCATAGAGAGTATCAATACTTAGCCTAGAGTAGGTGCTCAGTATTATTTGTGATGGCACTAATCACAGGAGCAGGGATAATAAGGATAGAAAATCCAAAGAATTAGAAATATTTATGGGAAATTTTCTTCAGGAGATAATCTTTGAATGAAAAACAGTCCGTATGCATTTCAAAGCTTAAAACATGAGGGGAGGAGAGGGGCTACAGAAGCTCAGAACGATGTCAACGATGTCATGCTGTAGACCGAAACCAAAACCAGAACACTGCTGTAGGGTCATCAAACCGTGTGCAAAGATGTCAAGAGACGAGTGGCCTGGCTGTGCAAAGAATATGGAAGTAAGTACAAATGGAAACCCAAAGCAGCACTGTGCAGAGAATGACAGGCCTATTCCTTCTTCCGCTCCAACCAGATGCTGGCACAGCCTTGCCCCCTCCCCTATTGAGTCCTGAGGTCCCCTCGTTCAGAGGCGGCTCTGACATCACTGTCCCAGGAGGGATGCTGGTCGTTTGTTTACTTTCTGTGTGACAGCCTGTCACACCACAGCAGGATGTCACAACAGGTCAAAGAGACACACTCTGGCCCCTTTCTTTCAAAAGGCACAATGGTTGTGAAAAAAGACATCTTTCCTCTGTTTGCTGCTTAAAAAGCTGCTCTGAAGCCTGCCATGTCCACACGTTGGAAGGGCTGTCTTTCAGCCCCACCATAGCATCATCCCAGGCAGGAGAGCTTCAGGGAGCCTGGCTCCTTGCTCACACACACAGTGTTCTTACTTGTCAGGCTGCCAGTTCGTTTTCTAAATACTGGTCGCACCATAATTTCCCAAGTTACCACTCTAAGCAGGCCAATTTTCTCTTCCTTTCTCTCTCTCTTTCTCTATTCCTTTCTTTCTTTCTCTATTCTTTTCTTTCTTTCTCTATTCCTTTCTTTCTTTCTTTCTTTCTCTTTCTTTCTTCTCTTTCCTTTCTTTATTTCAATGAAATGAGGAGAGGCCTGAGCTAAGCAGTTGGGTTGAGGCTGAAAGTCCCTGATGAGGGGTCTTGGTCTCAGAGCCAGGTAGGGCCTGAGGGTGGCCTGTTTCACAGAGATGCATCTCAGCTCTTGTTACCTTTCCTGAAATCAGGGACATTCAGGGGCGTCCAGTCAGCCATTGACAGTCTGGGTAATGAAATCCCTCCCTCCCTCCCTCTCACCCTCTCTTTCTCCCACTTATCTTACTCATTCTCTTCTATTTTTTTCTTTTCCTTTTTTTTTATAAGATGTATTTATTTATTTATGAGAAGCAGAATGGGGAAGGGGCAGAGGGAGATGAAGACAATCTCAAGCAGACTCCTTGCTGACTGCGGGGCTCCATCTCATGACCCTGAGATCATGACCTGAGTCAAAATCAAGAGCTGGACAGTTAACTGACTGAGCCACAGAAGCCCCATCATCCTCTCTCATTTCATTCTAGTATCTTCAATAACTTCCTTCCTAGTATCCACCGCCTCAAGATTTGCAGGTAATGCATGTAAAGTCTTTTTTTTTTTTTTAAGAGTTTATTTATTTATTTGTCAGATAGAGAGAGAGCACACAGGAGTGAGCACAGGCAGACAGAGTGGCAGGCAGAGGCAGAGGGAGAAGCAGACTTACACATTCTCATTAAAATGTCATAACGTGGCTCATGAAGCTCAACATCCATCAGGCCAAGAGCCAAAGAACCCATTAATTATGAACTGTACCAGTTACCTTACTAAGCACCTTACATGCATCTTTTCATTGAACTCTTCTAGTGTCTCCTATGATGGGTACCTTCCACCTGATACTGCAGAAGAGAAAACAGAGTCTCCCAAATAAGCCTTGCCCCGCAGAGGGGAAATGAAAACAATGCTAGGATTTTCACCCTAATCTGTCAAAAACTCAAGGTCTTAGCCATTGAGGTACACCCCTTCCTAAAATGGGGCCTACCTCCTGTTATGAAAGATATTCTGCCTCATCATTGTGGTCAGTTCACTTCTAAATTCTGTACCATGTCTGATCCTCAGGAACACTGTGGCCTGGGCCAGGATTTGAGCACAGAAGGCCTGTCTGCTGTCGTGGCTCTGGGGAGATGGCAGTGTGGCCTTGATCCCAGGTTGTGAGTGGGGCCAGACAGGGGCACGGCAAAGGCACCCCTTTTCGAAGATAACACACCATGCCATGTATATTAAGAAACTGCAACATAGATGTTCCTGTGGGCTCCAACCTAAAACAATTACTTTTTCATTGTTTTCATTAATTCATTAATCTTGATGGATTAAATATCACTTAGAGTGTGAGACCCACCAACAAACCAATAACCAAACAAATCATCATGCGAATGCCAAGCAAGCTAAACTCTCAGACTCTTTACTTTTCTTTCTTTTTTTCTGTTTCTTTCTTTCTTTCTTTCTTTTTTTTCTTCAAGTGGAAAAGAAAACCTTTATCAGAAGCAGAAACAGCTTCAGGAGTTTTCATGCATTCTATATTGCAGACCACCTTCATATTTTTTCACCCATAGGTCACTATTATTCACTGCATAACCCCCATTATGAGCAGTAGGGGTAAATGTGTATTTGCAGATTTTTTTAAATTGATCTCATTTTTTGTATATTGTACATTTGAGCCTGGGGAGGTCTTATTGGTACTTCAAACCCATTGAGATGAGACTGAAGTCAAACCCATGGTCCGTAGGAGTGAGTGGCACTCCGGTGTATTTGCTACAGCCCTTTTTAATTCAAGGAAGAGGGGATCCTGATTTCTGATCATAACTCTGAGTAAGAGAATGAGACGCAGAGACTTAGCATTGGAATGAAGTGAAAGCATCGCATTCACTGTGCTCCAACAACAGAATGCATTGCTGACCTTTTACAGGTGTTACCTCGATATTAATCCCGCTTACGGTTAGCAGCAGAGAGATTGGCCTCCAGATTCACACGTGACACTGATATTCTTGGGCCCGAAGGACGGACACCCTAGTTTACATTTGGAATCATTTGAGCTCTTCACTTGAATGTGGCAGTGGACAAACCTGAGCAAGGGCATTGTAGGGCAGACATCAGGCTTTTCCAGAGGAACCTTAACTCCATCCTTGTTACACTGACTTCATCAGAATTAGGTCCTGCCGCTGGGTCTGAGGCCACAAAATACAATTGCAAACCCAACAGGCCCGTTTAGGAATATCTCTGTACCTGACACAGCTTGTATAATTCTGGTTCAATAATGTTGAAAGCCCCTCAGTGCTCTGATGCTTTTTCCAGAGGACATCCTTTCAATCACAACTCCCAGTAAAACCCTCTGCTGAGTTCCTTGGCTGATTTTCTTGCCTTTTGTCTTACTCTCACTTCAAACTCAGAACGATGGACTCTGTCGGCTTGCAAGGACTTTGGTCTGGCTTTTTCACATCTGTGTTAGTGTTGGCTTACTAGCTGCCCCCCGTCGGAGACAGTGAGAGCTAGGATTCTGAGCTAGGTCACACACGTATTTCATTCACTCCTTCATCATTGCTGCCTTTCCTTTCTGCCTTTTTTGCTTGACTCAGAATAAGATCATCATGACTTACACATGATTCGACATTCTTAAAATGCTAGAAAAGAAGATAATGTTTGCAAATCATTCAAACCCTTCTGAAGAAAATCACTGTCTGGATTGTACTTAATGCCATCTTTAGGAGTACTTCCTTGCATGAAAAGTAATTTTTCTGAAAACCATCCTTATAGATTTTATAACAACCCTTTAATGAAAGAGAGATTTTTCCCCTCTTATGTCCCATCAGTACCCATAAGTATTAACATAACCCAGTGTATTTTATACTGACATTTTCCATTCCTTTGGGATCATAGTTGTTGATTTATCCCAAAATTGAAAAAAAAATCACAGAGATCATACCATGCTTAATGGCTCAGAATTAAGATGACAATTAAGTAGCAATGAGATTTGCATGCCAGTGGTGTATACAGGTAGTTAGATAGAGAGGTGAGGAGAGAGAGAGAGAGAGAGATGGGGGTAGAGAGAACACAGGTGCGCATACGGATATGTGTGCTGTATGGGTAACAGGATGCAGATGAAGCCTATGTGTGTTAGTGGTGACACACAGAGCTGACCGAAGCATTCGCATAGAATTAATACTTGGAAAGCAATTGGTCTTAAATTCTTTTTTTTTTTTTAAGATTTTATTTATTTATTTGACAGAGATCACAAGTAGGCAGAGAAGCAGGCAGAGAGAGAGGAGGAAGCAGGCTGTCTGCTGAGCAGAGAGCCTGATGCGGGGCTCGATCCCAGGACCCCGGGATCATGACCTGAGCTGAAAGCAGAAGCTTTAACCTACTGAGCCACCCAGGTGCCCCTGGTCTTAAATTCTTAAAATCATTACCAGATAATGAAAATATGTCGTCAAGCTAAATTATAGTGTTACACTGGAGAGAGAAAACTACAAAGAAAAGGAAAGGAAGTGACTTCCATGAAAGGGAGGGGGGGATGTCAGTCATGCTCAGGAGACCACGTTTCTGTTCCCTAAGCTGGACGGTCATGACAAGGGTGTTGGCCTCACTCAGCTCATTGCATTGTATATGTTATCTTTTATGTGCATTTCTGTGACTGTGCTATATCGAACATAAACTAATGTTTTTCAAAAAAAACTCTTTGTTACAAGAAAACTCCCCCAATACATAGGAGGTGAGGAATGCCGTGCGAATCTACTGGGTACACATGGTTTTCCCCCGTGGACTGGTTTCTTGTTTGCCCCGAGGCCGCATAACAGGAGTGCCCGTGCTCAAACCACTCAGCAGAGGCAGGGGACTTGCTTGCCGGCCTGCAGAAGCCGACGGCATCTTTACCAGAAGGAGAAGCTGATACGGTCACAACTTCAGCCTGACCAGGACCAGGAGGGCGTGGGGAATGACCGCAGGGCCATGAAGACCATCGTAGTTAGGTCACCGGGCAATGGAAAACACAACAACATGTGGCTCTGGGAGAGACAGCTAATCGAGTCTTTACTGGGCATCCATCGTTCATCAGCTACATTGCTAGATGGTCTACAGTCGACAGAAGAATCGTGGAAGCTCCTGAAAGAAGTTACAGTTTGTTGGGAGGAAAATATTTACCCAGAAGAGTAATTTATAAAATCACAGGCTCCTCACAGCAAATGCAAAATATATGTCAAAATAAAGAAAACATAAGAATTGAAGGGACATAGAAAAGGAAAGATTGGCATGGGATGCCATTAGTGTGTGCTGTGTGTGTGTCTGTGTGTGTGCACGTGAATGTGTGTGTCTCTGTGTGCGCGTGTGTGAACGTGTGTTCTCTATGTCTCTGTGTGTGCATGTAAATGTGTGCACATGCCTGTGTGTGCATGTTTGTATATGTCTCTGTACATGTGTGTGCATGTGTGTCCCTGTGCTTGTGCATGT
>RCUC01149796.1:0-48271 GCA_003697995.1 Taxidea taxus jeffersonii
GCTTGGAAACAACAAATGGTAAGAAAAGACTCATCAACCTAATGCAAGAGGTCAGCCCTTGTAGATCCAGATTCAAACTAATGGTGAAAAAGGACACATTTGGTAAAGCCAAGTAGGAATACAGATTGGATAACAGATGGTATGTATGAGGGGCTGTTGTTCTTACGTTTCAGGGGTGTTTATGGTTGCTGTTGTTAAAAAGAAAACCACGGGGGACGCCTGGGTGGCTCAGTTGGTTAAGCAGCTGCCTTCGGCTCGGGTCATGATCCCAGCATCCTGGGATCGAGTCCCACATCAGGCTCCTTGCTCGGCGGGGAGCCTGCTTCTCCCTCTGCCTCTGCCTGCCACTCCGTCTGCCTGTGCTCGCTCGCTTTCTCTCTCTCTAACAAATAAATAAATAAAATCTTAAAAAAAAAAAAGAAAGAAAGAAAGAAAAGAAAACCACGGGCCCAAAATAGCGTCACTTGGATTAAGGCCCCAGGTCAGTAAACCCAGATTAAATACCTACACCAACTGCGGCCTCAAAGCACGCCCCTCCCAGGAATATAAACTTCACCGGCTTGGCTTACGTGGGATTTCTTGGCCAATCCTTCCCTCCTGTTTCCCTTGGGAGGGCAACCTTGCCTAAACTGCGAATTCCTTCCTAACAAATTCTTCTCTTCTTTTTTAATGCTCTCCCTCTGCCTTTAAGAACCTTTCTTTTGTTTAGCTCAGCACAGCTCTCCTTTACTTGCTAGATGGGATGCTGCCCGATTCATGAATTGTTGAATTGTTGAAGGCACATGAATCTCCAAATGTACTTGGAGGAATTTTGTTTTTTTTTAACAGATTTGGTGGCAGTTGTCGGGATCCAAAGTATACTTCTGATGGCATTCGGGGACAATGAGGAACAGATGTGGCATCTTGCCAGCTCTTCTGAGTTCACGGTTCCAGGGCCCTTGATGAGTTCTACAGATATCAACGCTTTCCAGCCCGGGGTTAATAGTTCATGTACACTGATAAGAACCTCTAACCGAGAACCAGTCCAGTGACAAATATTTGAGACTAGCAGAGTATGACATTTCTCCAGGAACTCCCAACTGTCTTTTTAAAAAAAAGATTTTATTTATTATTGGGGCACCTGAGTGGCTCAGTCGTTAAGCATCTGTCTTGGGCTCAGTTCACGATCCCAGGGTCCTGGGGTCGAGCCCCGGATCGGGCTCCTTGCTCAGCGGGGGCCTGCTTTTCCTTCTCCCACTCCCCCTGCTGTGTTCTCTCTCTCTTGCTGTCTCTCTCTCTCTCTCTCTGTGCCAAATAAATAAATAAAATCTAAAAAAAAAAGAAAAAAGATTTTAGTTATTATTTATTTGAGAGAGTGCATGAGAGGGAGGAGAGAGATCTCGAGAGAAGCAGATTTCCTGCAGAACAGGGAGCCTGATGTGGGACTAGAACCCCAGACCGCAGGATCATGACCCCAGCCAAAGGCAGACAATTAATGGGCTGAGCCACCCAGGTGACACCACCCCCACCCCCCACCAAACTGTCCTAATGTTAATGCTTTGATAGAGGCAAAAAACATTAGCTAGGATCCTATAAGTCTTCCTTAACATATGAAAATCCTTATGGAGGGGCACCGGCTGGCTCAGTCAGTTAAGTTGTCTGACTCCTTTTCTTTTTTTCCATTATGTTCAGTTAGCCAACATATAGTACATGGTAAGTTTTTGTTGTGTGATTTCAGTTCAACTTTTGATTTCAGGTCAGGTCATGATCTCAGGGTTGTGGGATGAGCCCTGAGTCCTGCCTTGGGCTCCATGCTTGGTGGGGAGTCTGCTTGAGATTCTCCCTTACCCTCTGCCCCTCCCCCAACCTGTGTGTGTGTGTGTGTGTGTGTGTGTGTGTGTGCGCGCGTGCGCGCGCGGTACACCCACTCTCTTTCTCTTTCTCAAATCTTAGGAAAGAAAAAAAGAAAAGAAAAGAAGAGAAAAAAGAAAATCCTTCTGGAAGCTTCTTTTATCTCTGTCCCCCCAACTTAAAAGCATATAATCAATTGCTCCTCACAATCCCAGGACAGCTCTTTCTGCCCACCGGGTCCCCATGCTTTAATAATTCCAACTTTTTTGCATCAAAAATGTCTCAAGAATTCTTTCCTGACCATTTGTTCCCAGGCCCCACATCACATCAATCGCATAATTTAGCCCTTGGTTCCAGGCTGGAATCCTCATTTCCCACCCTCAGTTTGTGGGTATAGTCCTTTCCCCATTTCCAGGTCCCAGTCTCCATAATGGAGTCCACCGACTTAATCCACGTTAGGCATTCCTGGTGGTACGCATGGCTTCTCTTGGCCAGGCCATAATGACATCTTTTGGTTATTGCTGGTATATTAAATGTACACATTTGCTTGTATCATTTTATGTAAACAGTCTTAGCTACTGGGATCCATAAGACCCAAAGAATCAAGTACACCATCTTCAAGCACTCTTGCTTATTTCATGCCTAAAAACTAAGGTGCTAGGAGCTGTGAATATCCATAGAAGGGGCAGAATTTTACTAACAACAACCTAGAATTACAAGAGCCATGATGGGGAATATTCCAACGAGATAAGATCACTTAAGTGCACCTGGAAGCCAGGATTCCCAAACCCAACTGTTTTAACTGGCAAGCAGAAACTTCCAAAAAATGTTCAAAGTTCTGTTGGGTCCATGGTCAAAGAACAAGACTGATACAAAGCAAAAGTCAAGCAAAGCTTTATTTTGCGCCAAGCATCGAGAATCAAACCCACCAGTCACCAGTCGGGGCCGCCTCTTACAGAGAGGGCGACCCCTCCCAGCCTCACAGACTAACTTTTATAGAGCAAAGGCCATGTGGTTGGGCCTGGCCACACACAGGTGGCCAATGAGATTGCAACACACAGAGAAAGCTGCACAGTCATGCTAGGTCACACATAAGTGACCAATTGAATTACAATTTACCCTAGTAGATATTTGAACTAGCCTATTACCTTGGTCAGAATTGGCGCCAAAAGGCGGGGCCCACACTCCTTGGTAGCTAGGGAGACAGTACTCGTGCCCCACTGATTGGATGTCTCCACCTGGCCCGACTCATCCCTGCATTCGGGCTCTGTTACCTCCACCTGACCTGACCAGCCCTTGTATTTGGGCTCTGTTATCAGGGACTGGTCGACCATATTCTACTGGTTTCCAGGACTTGCTTTTAAGTAAGTTCCGCTGGGGGTGGGTGGGGGGTAGGGTCAATTTAAGTTTTACTGCATAAACAACAAAATGGCTGTTTAACTGGATGGAATCGCTCTGGCTAAATAGGCCCTTACAGTAATTTGAATGACATCCTGGGTTGATCCAACATATCCACCTACATTATCTTCAGTTTGTTTCTTTTCCTCTGGCTACATAGTTTTAATTTTAAATATTTCTGGCAGTATTGAATACTGGCCACCCCTTGGGTGTAAGATGGGTCCCCAAAGAGGGTGCAAAGGATAGTACCTTCCCTAAACTCAGAGTCACTCCTGAAGATCACCAGGGAAAGAACCAACAACCTGCTTGTCTCAGGGAGGCGGAAAGCCAAATTTTCAGTTATGCAAAGTGAGATCCTGAGAAGGCAAGGATCCCTAAACAATGGGTTTGCATTTGGAAAGGAAGGACAAAGTGCAACTATTTTTTCTCTCTTACCTGGGCACTAGAGACATTCAGAACAGAATCTGGTGGGCTTTTTCACCCTTCACTGGCTTCTACCAACTTTTCCAGGACGGTCTCTGCAGGCTCTGGTATCTATCAGACATTCCCCTTGGCCGTTAATGGGAATAATGTAGCAGTTTATCAGAAAATGCCCTGGTTTTATCACCTCTGGCAGAGGCCCATGTGAGGGCCCTCCTTTCAAGGTAGATATGGTGGGTGTCTGTAAGACCATTAACTTGGCAGCCTTTTCCTATGGCTGTGTAGTCTTTCTAAGTGGAAAAACAACTCAGGATGAGTAGAATGAGTTCCCAAAAGAGAAAAGAGGGGAGCAGTAAGCATGACATCATTGTTTCGTCTTGTTTCAAGCATCTCTTCCATTAAACTTTCTTTAGACTTTTACAGTGAATTTCCATGAAACTATTTTGGAACTGTAGGGGCCTATTTAGCCAAAATGGCTCCATTTCAGTTGAACAGCCATTTTGTTGCTTATGCAATAAAACTTAAACTGACCTGACCCCCCACCCAGGAGACTGACTTAAAAGCAAGTCCAGGAAACCAGTCCCAGGTAACAAAGTCCAAATACAAGGGCGGGTCAGGCCAGGTGGAGACATCCAATCAGTGGGGCACGAGTACTGTCTCCCTAGCTACCAAGGAGTGTGGGCCCCGCCTTTTGGCGCCAATTCTGACCAAGGTAATAGGCTAGTTCAAATATCTACTAGGGTAAATTGTAATTCAATTGGTCACTTATGTGTGACCTAGCATGACTGTGCAGCTTTCTCTGTGTGTTGCAATCTCATTGGCCACCTGTGTGTGGCCAGGCCCAACCACATGGCCTTTGCTCTATAAAAGTTAGTCTGTGAGGCTGGGAGGGGTCGCCCTCTCTGTAAGAGGCGGCCCCAACTGGTGACTGGTGGGTTTGATTCTCGATGCTTGGCGCAAAATAAAGCTTTGCTTGACTTTTGCTTTGTATCAGTCTTGTTCTTTGACCATGGACCCAACATTACAACCCAATTCCCTGAGGAATTGAGAACGATTATCCTGATTTTACAAATCTTTGGGTGGGTGGGTAGGGGGGGAAGGATCAGCTTTAAAGGCAGTGCGAAATTCACCTATCCTTTACAAATCCCCAAAGTTCCCTTTATCTCAAAAAGACTTGTAAACTACTGACCCAAGTTACATTTTTTTTTTCTGTCCCTTAAACTTGTACATCTTCTCATTCTTTTGAAATGTAAACACAAGCCCACAATCACCTGAGACTTAAAAGGAGAGAAAAGGAGGAGGCCTTTTAAAAATACAAACTGCTAAAAGGGCGCCTGTGTCCAAAGCCTAGCACAACCTCAAGTTTAAGACCAGGTACAAAATACAAATCTTAAAGATCTTCTCCACAAATATTAGAAATTATGAGGTCCTTTGCATCTGTTTTTGTGTGTATGTCCATATATATATTGTGTAAATGAGAGATATTTTTCTACCTCCAGATGGTATTGCTAAAATTAATTTGTAGAAGAGCTCTGTGTAGCTGGTTTGAAGGCAAGTGTTGTTAAGGATTGGGCATTCTAAAACTCTCAGAAAGACAGAAACTAAGCCAAATGGTTTTCCAGTTCACACGATCTGGGAAAATATTCAATATAAAAGCTAGCTGAAGGTTGATGGTTTAATTAAAACAGACATATCTTTAGAATTATCAACATCAAATAGAAGACTCTTATTCTACATGAGTTTACCCAGCCGAAAGAATTCATATTGTGTCTTATAAGATCTCCCAACAACAACAAAAAATAAGAGCTTAGAATAACTGGCTAATTTTGGCTAATGTTTAATGAAGTCTGCATGGGTAATCTAAACACAGTTATTAAGAACAAATAAATTAAACAAATGTAAACAAGATAAAAGTTTATTTAAACTTTGCAGCCGTATTTAGATCTACTTCAATAGTTTCCCCAAATCTTTCTCGTAACCTAAAGCCTTAAAGTTTTGCCAAGTGAGGTTAAATGATGAGTTAAGTTCAATTCATTAAATGTCTAGATCATTCCCAAATAAGACAAAATACTACAGCATTAAATACCGAACATAGGTTCGATGGAAGAAAGGTGTTGAGGTTCAAAGCCAATTGCCAAGGAAGAATTCTGGAGATGTCTTTGGTGCAGAAAGGTGGTTTTATTAAAGCACGTGGCTAGGACCTGAGGGCAGAAAGAGCTACACCGAGGTCCTGAGGAGCTACCCATTATATACTTTCAAGTTGGGAGGGATTAGGGATAGCGCAGGTCTCTGGAATTTTGGAAGCAAGGTTTCTAGGACCTTTAAGGAGCTAGCTATTGTTAGGAAAAGGTCATTTTTTTTCTGTCTAATAAAACCTTTGGCATGAGATCCTTCAGATATATATCCTGAGATCATGACCTGAGCTGAAATCAAGAGTCAGACGCTCAACTGTCTGAATCACCCAGGTGGCCTTGGTATAGATTATTGAATGAGGACTCTGACAATTTTCATATTGACCTCAAATTTTCTAATTGATTAAGTTCCTCTGTCTAGCTTATGTCATAACTCAGGCAAATGACCCTGAGGGCAAAGGATCCCAGATGGGAACCAAGACTACCTCCTCAAGCAATGACTGCCCTGAGCCAGAAAGATCTCATGTGATCGACCCCAAGACAATGATGGACTTGATCTTCACTGCCCACCTGCACGTACCCACCAACCTTTCTCCTGTATTCTTCTTACATAAACCTGGAAGTATTTTCTATCCGCTGTCTTCCCAGTGTTGGCCACACCGAAAGAAATCCCTTTCCTGTTTCGCCACCACTCGTTTCCTTGGCCTTTGCATTCTGTCCGGGGTGAGTGGCTGAACCTGGTCTGTTTGGGACCCTTCCCCTGGAGCCAGGTGCTCTTGTACTCCTGTACCCCAGCCACATTATCAGTACATACTTGTTACTGTGTGTTCTAGATGGGTTAAAGCTTTCCCCTGTTATAAGGCTGATGATCCCCATAATAGCAAAAAACTGTTAAAAGGGCATTTCTCACTTGGGGTAGAGCCCCATGACCTCCAGTGACTGAGGCACCCACTTCACTGGACAGATGGTATGAACTTCAAGGAAAAACTCTGCAAACTTCTGGGGATTCTATCAGTATACAACCCTCTGCCCATCCCCTGTTGTCTCAAGCTAGTATGACTGGCTACCAAAAGTCTCTAATGTCTTCTGCTCAAGTCCATCATCAACAAGTTCCAAGGATCCTTCTGGTCACATTTTAGAGCCTGGTGATTGAGTATTCTGAAAATATCATCAGAAAAAGACTGCCCGTGAGCCTCACTGGAAAGGACTTTACCAAGTACTCCTTACCACTTAACACTGCTGATAATGCGGCTGCAAGCAAATGGCCCAGAAAGAATTCCTGGGGCGCCTGGGTGGCTCAGTTGGGTTAAGCGTCTGCCTTCAGCTCAGGTCATGATCTCAGGGTCTTGGTATCAAGCCCCACGTGGGGCTCCCTGCTCAGCCAGGAGTCTGTTTCTCCCTCTCCCCCTGCCCCCTGCTCATGTTTTCTCTTTCTCTCTCTCATATAAATAAATCTTAAAAAAAAATTATTTTTGGTGCAAAAAGGTGCTTTTATTACAGCACAGGGACAGGACCCATGGGCGAGAAGAACTGTCCTGGGATTGTGAGGTGTAACTGGTTAGGTACTTTATAGTTAGTGGGTATTAGGGAGGGCGTAAGTCTCTAAGGAATTTGGAAGCAAGGTTCCCAGGACCTTGAGGGGCTCGCTGTTATTCAGATAAGGTTACTGGCTACTGTCTAGTAAAACAGTCATGAGACCCTTCAGATGTACGTCAGTGGGCCATATGTTTAAAAGATGACTGCTAACATGTATCTTGGTTGGGGGAATTGTTTATGATTATCAGAGGAAGGCAACACTGACAAGAGCAAAGCTGTAGTAGTAAAACATCAAAGGAAGTCCTTGAGGGAGCTGTAGGAATGTTACAATCTGTGTGTCTCAGGGATGTATCTGTAAGTTAATAAGGCTGCATTTCTCTCGCCTTTGTTCTCATCACTGCTATAAAGTTAAAAGTTACTAAGCCTTCGGTACACATCACACAGCTAAGTAAGTTTCCACTGTGGGAGACTTCTAAATCAAATTGACTTAGCTAACCTCAAGGAATATGGCTGCTGCCCAAGATGACAGATCACACATCATACTTTAAACACGGAACCCGGGTCTTCTCTTTCCTTTTCTCTGCCATTGGCCTGGAAAGATAATATCCTCATCTTTAGCTCCCAGGCCACTACCAAGAGGGATATAACCTCTGGGATCTAAAATAATCTTTTGGGGCACCCGGGTGGCTCAGGTGGTTAAGCATCTGCCTTTGGCTCAGGTCATGATCCTGGAGTCCTGGGATCGAGCCCCGCACAGGGCTCCCGCTCAGAGGAGAGTCTGCTTCTCCCTCTGCCCTTCATCCCACTCCTGCTCTCTCTCTTTCTCAAAAAAAATTAAAATCTTTTAAAAATAATCTTTTATTTCAGGCTAAAAGAAAAATCTAACTGTATCTCTAACTGTTCCCAAGCAAAATAATACATTTCATTGGTCAACATCTGAGAATTTAGAAAACACCTAGTGGGAGGCTTTCATGATTTAGGATTCACCCCTTTTGGTGGGTCCCTACTTCCCTGGCTAGGGATAAACGTGAACAAGACTAACTTCTTAATTCTTAAAATTATTGCAGAATCTGCCGCTAAAGCAACAGCTACCCAGCAAAGAGCCTTAGATTCTCTGGCCTAAGTTGTTCTGGATGATAGGCTAAACCCTTGGCTACCTTTTGGCTGAGCAGGGAGGCGTCTGTGCTGTGACCAACACCATTTTGTGGACCTGAATTAGCACTTCCAGGGGAAACTGAAACTCAATTACATAAGATCACAAAACAAGCCACTTGGCTTAAAAAGACGACTCGTTCCTTGGGGTCTTTCTTTGACTTATTCCATTTGGATTGCTTTGGGTCTCGGGGACCATGGCTTCAAAGTGCCCTCCAAATATTGGGAATTAGCCTGCTTATGGTAATCACAATCACCTCCCTGGTGTGTTGTATTCTCTCCAAAGCTTTAAATGCATGTTCCTAGCCACTAACCACCCAGCAAATGATCTTGCTTGGAAGGGTCAGAAAAAGAACAAAGGGAAGGCTGGCATGAAGAATGTAAACCTGAAGTCATAATGTGTAGGTATCACAGAGATGAAACAAAAGCATTATGACCTGTGGGTACCACACGAAGGAACAAGAAAAGCTACGAGAACTTCCTAAGGCAGTAGATGAGAGTGGTGCTAAAGACTCAAATTTTGGTCGCATCTTTTGGTTAAGCTGAGAGTCTGATCAAAAGGGAGGAATTGTGAAAAAGAAAACTGTAACACCCAAAATGGCATCACTTAAGGGCCCATGCTAGTAGACCAAGGCTTAATACCTAACCAAACTGCAGTGTTAGCCCCCCAGGAATGCAACCTTTAACCAGTGAACATGGAATTTTCTAGTCAATACTAGGAAATTGACTGCTAGACTCCCTCCACTCCCCTTAGAAGGGCAACCCTACCTATACAGTGCATTCCCTGCTAACAAATTCCTTTCTTCTTTTTTATCCCCTCTTTCCGCCTTTATTCTTTTTATAAGTAAACTCTATGCACTCTAAACTTGATTTACTTTTATAAGTAAACGTGGGGCTCAAATTTAGGACCCCGAGATCAAGAGTCGCACGATCTACGAACTGAGCCAGCCAGGCACCCCTCTTTCAGCCCTTAAAAATCTTTCCTTTGTTTAGCTCAGCAGAATTCCCCTCTGCTTGCTAGATGGAATGCTGTCTGATTCATGAATCACTTAATAAAGCCAATTAGATCTTCACATTTACTTGGCTGAATTTTCTTTTTTAACCTAGTAGTTTTGCTTTTCCATCTGGTAAAGATTCATACCAAAGTGTATGTAGAGAAAATAGTATGATGTCTTAGAATCTTCGTTTTTTATTTTTTGAAGATTTTATTTAAAGACTTTAAATATTTTTAAATATTAAATTTTAATTTTAAAGTTTTTTTCCAAATATCTTATTTATTTTTTTGTCAGAGAGAGACACACACAGCACAAGCAGGGGGAGCAGCAAGGAGGGGGAAAAGCAGGCCCCCCACTGAGCAAGGAGCCCAAATGAGGGACTCTATCCCAGGACTCCGGGATCATGACCTGAGCCAAAAGCAGATGCTAAGGGACTGAGCCACCCAGGCATCCCTGCCTTAGAACCTTTAAATATGTTGGGAAGAAGATAAGGGAGAAATTATAGATAAAACAAGACCGACAAAGTATTGATCTTTACTGAAGCTGGATGATGGGTATGTTATTTTCCCTAATATTATGTATGGTTAAAACTGTCCAGAATAAGAAGTTGATTTCTTTTTTTTTTTTTTTTGAGATTTTATTTATGTATTTGACAGAGATCACAAGTAGGCAGAGAGGCAGGCAGAGAAAGAGGGGAGGGAAGCAGACTTCCCACTGAGCAGGGAGCCCGATGCAGGGCTGGATCCCAGGACCCTGAGATCATGACCTGAGCCAACCAGCCTCCCCAAGAAGTTCATTTCTTCAAGCCAAATGGAAGTTCTGGAAAAAACAATAAGAAAATGGCCAAGGATGGCACTCACTTCGTAGCTAGAACAACTTTAAGTTCCTGAATGGGAAAAGACAGAGAGACAGAAGAACTTTAGAATTTGGTAGAAAGTGTATCGTTAAATTAATTAGCTAAAAATTCGAGGGTACCCCCTGAAAGGGCAGAAATATAATCCAAATCATCACAGAAAAATAATAATGATATAAAAAGTTTATCCGGGACGCCTGGGTGGCTCAGTTGGTTATGCGGCTGCCTTCGGCTCAGGTCATGATCCCAGCGTCCTGGGATGGAGTCCCACATTGGGCTCCTTGCTCGGCAGTGAGCCTGCTTCTCCCTCTGCCTCTGCCTGCCACTCTGTCTGCCTGTGCCCACTCCTGCGCTCTCTCTCTATCTGACAAATTAAAAAAAAAAAAGTTTATCCAACATAGAACACAAATGAAAAAAAATCGCTAAAGGATGGCAAAAGGAAAATTGTATCTCTTTTGCTTTATTGAAGATATAAAGCAAAACAAAAGAAAAAAAAAGACAGGGGAAAAATGTGCAATTAAAAAAGAGAGACGATCATGTGATCCAGCCCATCCCAGCCTTGGAAGTGAATTTGCAACAGACTACAGATGTTTGTCTAAGAACTGCTCGAAAATTATGAATTTTTAATGAAAACCCAGACTCTCATTTGCTTAATTCTTTAAAATGTCTTTATATTCTTCATTAGTCAACATCTGACTGTGTAGATCTTAATATTTATTTTTAATCGGAATTCTATCAGCAAAACACTGAAGAGGGACACAAAGACAAAGAGGTCAAGAAAAGCATGTGACAGTTGATGCCCCTACAAGCACTATTTAAAACAAACCACAGGGGCTTAGGTGCCTCAGCCAGCTAAGCGTCTGACTCTTGGCTCCCTCGCAGGCCATGATCTCAGGCCCCACATTAAGCCCGCAAGGGCCCTACACTGGCCTGCATGGGGCTCCACTCAGTGCAATCTCCTTGAGATTCTTTCCCCCTCACTCTCTCTCTGCTCCCCGCTCTCTCTCAAATAAATAAATAAAATCTTTTAAAAAAAAATGCACACTCTACTTTACCTGTTAGGACATCCAACGTAATCACTCACCAGCAAGAAAGAATTCCACAAGTGAACAAAGAAAACACAAGGTCCCAGGATGGCCCCAGGAGGCAATGAGGCTGCCACAAGGGTCTGAGAGCATGCTTACATGTGTGGCACTGGCTGACTCCATGCCAGGCACCGTCTGTGCCCTTCATGTAACTCATTTCATCCTCACAACATTAGGATGGTAGTACTATCATCATTTCCATTTTATAGACGTAACCATTAAAACACAGAGAAGTTAAGTGATTTTCCCAAGGTCACACAGCTGATAAATGGCAGAGCCAGCTCTCAAACCCCATGGGCTCTGGCTCCAAAAGCCCCAGTTCAATGCCCCTGAAAAGGACAGGAGGCAAGAGAGCGGAAAGGAAAGATACGTGGGGCTCCTCTGAGGGCTGAGTGGCTCCGGCAACTTTGTCAAATCTCTGCTGACAGCTCGACAGCCATTTTTCTCATTTCCAGCACCTAGACTGACCCCCACCATGCTTTCAAACCAGAATTTATAGTGCTTTCTGAATAGAAACATCAAGTTTCATGTAAGAGAAAGATAAAGCATGCGGCCAGCTTCAAGGGGCTTCTCGCTCAGGCAAGAGACAAGGCATTAAACTGTTTCCAGAGTCCGTTAAGAAACCGGATCCTGAGCCCAACACAGGCTGATGGGAAACCGAAGAACTGGGGCAAGGTACTGAAGGTGAGCTCTGGGTCATGACAGCTATCTTCACAGAGGGACATCCAGAGCCAGAGTTCAAGCCCTTGGAGGACTTGAACTCCAAGCCGCCAGCAGCCCTCTTGGTCTCGCTCTGTGTTGGGTCCCAAGCCCCGTTCTCCCCGGGCTCCTCCTCACCACTCAGTTTCCTTCTGGGTCAGTGTGCCTGCTGCAAGGAGAAGCTGGGGGTCTAGGATACAGGGAAGGCCCTCCCGAAGTCACCAAGCCTCCTGCAGCTGGGGACAGCCCTTGGCAATCTCCACCCACCAGGCTCTTTTTCAACACCAGCCGCATCAAATCCATGCCAGTCCCCTGGACTGATGGCTGCTGTGACCAAGCCAGAGGCCCCAGAAAGTCTCACTCTGGGCAGCTTTCCAACAGGCCCCTATTCAACCTGCCCCCACAGGCTCACCATGGAAGGGGGCAGGCCAGCCTGATGTGCATTTAACCCAGGTTTCACAAACAATGTCCCAGCCTGGAAAGATTCTGCAAAGGCAGGTGCCTTGCCTTACATCACACTTCCAGGTAATGATGGAGACAGAGCTTGATATCTTGTCTCCTGACTGCACAGGACCACGCCGGCCCATCCCTGTACACACGGAAAGGCGGCCCATGGTTGCCCCGAGTGAGAATATGAGCAGCTCCAAGCACCCACCCACCCCAGTGACAACCAACATGCACCTCTGCCGCCAGAACAACAGAAAAGCCAGGCTGGGGCCACACACGTCTGTACTTTGCACAGGAAGAGGAGATCCCTACATCAACGTAAGAAGGAAGCAGGTCCTAAGTAATTTACTAAATAGCCAAAAAAAACAAAAATAAGTATTCCATCCCCAAACTCCCCTTTGTCCCATTATCCCAGCAGAGTGGTTACAATGGCACAAATTGGGGTCAGTCTATACTGGTGCGGCTACTTGTTAGTTGTGTGATCTTGGGCAAAAGACTTTAACCATCTTGGGAGCCTGGGTGGCTCAGTTGCTAAGCATCTGCCTTCGGCTCAGGTCATGATCCCATGGTCCTGGGATTGAGCCCCACATCAGGCTCCCTGCTCAGCAGAAGGCCTGCATCTCCCTCTCCCACTCTCCCTGCTTGTGTTCCCTCTCTTGCTGTCTCTCAATTAATAAATACAATCTTAAATTTAAAAAAAAAAGACTTAACTATCTCTATTTAGTAGTTTCTTTATCTGTGAACTGGGGATAATAATACTTTGGGCCTCGGTTAGCAATGGACACTGAATAATGAGAAACCCACATACACCTAGCACAGTACGTGGCACATAAGGACTAGTCAAGATGGGACCTTCCCACCCCGCAAGGCCCCCTCTGCTCTATGATGTGCAGGTGAGATATCTGGGAGCTCCAGCTCTGAAAGAGCCAGATCAAAGGCTTTCCTGACCTCCTCTAAGGACCCAGAGTCCAAGGCCACAAAATCACAGGTCTGGCTGCTAGCCCTAGATCTTGCCATCTTTCCTCCACCATTCCAAATAAATTCTAGACAAAAGTAGAAGGGGCCAATGCACCCTGCCTGCCCAGCCTCTACACTATGAGGGAGGGGAAGGATGTCACAATGTTAACTTAGTGGTCATGGTCCTGGCTAAGCATGGGAACCAGCTGTCGCCGCAGAACCTGGCTCTGGGGGCCCTCAGCCTGTTCCTCGCCTAGCACTGGGAAAAGTTAATCCACATACAGAGCTGGCCTGAGAAATATGACTTCTGCCCACCTCTCAGGTCATAAACTTACCAGCTCTCCCTCTAATACCTCCTGCCATAGCATCCCTGTGTACCATGGTCCTCTTCTCTCACCTCAAAATTTTACTGCTTATTGATTCAGCCCCTCAAGTCCCCCCAGGGACTAGATGGCCAACTAAACTGTATGCTACTGAGCAAATCAGGAATTACGGCTTGGCCAAGTATGCTTTAAGACTAGCCTCTGGAGCTTCATGCCTATTGGGGGGAGGATGCCAGCAGTTGCGTGGCAACCATGCCCACTGGCTAGGGATAGACCTCAGGGCATTGGAGCTGCCTTTAGTCCAGATGTCCCCAATACAAGTATGAGTCATGGCACTGGGTTCCTGGTTTGTTCTTGATCCCCCATTCACAGGGTGACCTCAGTAAACTGACTCCCCAACTTGGAAATCTGGACTATGACACTGATTCACTCCAAAGTTCTGACTCTCTCCCCTACTTTTTGGTGGTTCTACCCCTGTATCTACCCAATCATCCTTCTGCCATCACCACTGCCATCTTCATCATGGCCACCACTGTCATCACCACCTCTGCCACAACTCCAACTATCATCATTACCACCATTATCGTCATCCCCACTACAACGACCATCATCACCATCATTACTACCATCACCAGTCACCACCAATGCCACGATAACTACCACCAATCACTACCAATACTATCATCACCATCACCACCACCCAGTGGTGGTAAACTACCAACTCTATCACCACCACCCAGTGGTGGTAAACTCAGTTTGCAGACTACACCCCAGCAGCAAGGAAGGAAAGAGGCTGTGAGGCAGACCCAGCTTCTGGCCAGATGATAACGCTTTCTATCAATGTTATCAATTCACCCACTTTTCCACCCTGTGTCCTTACACACCTAGACCCTCCCCTCCAAGTTATCCCACCCACTTTCTCTGCCTTCAGTCATTGACCCTGTATATCTCCAAAGCATATTTGTATATAAAGCATATGCTTTAGTGGTGGCATCAATGACTTCGATTCCTTTCAAGGATTTGAGGAATTAGAAAAGATATTTTTGATCAAGGACTACATGCTTGTCCAGCAAGACTTTGGGATGAGGACTGCCTTGATGCCATGAGGACTAGTTACAGCGAAGAGAAAACCCAGAGAGGGTCTTGGGATTCAGAGTCGAGGAACATGATACCAAAATGCCCTATAGATCCCATGGGGTATCCCTGACACCACAGAGGTGACCATAACTTGAGACTCAATTCCTCAGCTTCTAGCCTCCCAAACTCCACGCGCTAGTTCCATGGCTCACCTTATAACATTCTGCGTGGCAGCCACCATATAGATGTGGCTGAGGCTAGGGCTGCATCTTTGAATATACCTAGATAAATATACAGATGAGCAAGGCTCCACCCTGTGCCACCAGCCCCATCTGCTGAGGCCACAGTGCAGCTGGAGGGATGAGGGAGATGAGAACTGACAGCAGCCAGGCTAACCAATGGTTACTAGAGAAGCCCTGGGAAGGTCTCGTGCTGCAGGTGGTACGAGGCGCCAGCCATGGCCAGAGAGTGCTTCAGGCAAATGAGGCACAGATGCAAGATGGAGGCAGTGAAACGCAGGATGTCAAAGGCCACCCAGATGTCACGGAAGTCCCCAAAGGGCTAGTAGCCAGCTGCCTGGGCTGCCACTTCCCAAGGCATTGCCAGCAAAGCCACCAGATGGTCCAAGGCAACCAGAAAGAATATGAGAACAACGGTGATCTTGGAACGCAGGTGGCAGAAGTTCAGGGTGGCAGCACAGATAAGGAATATTTATCAGCAAAATGCAAGCAGTGAGGACCCACAAGTGCCCTCCTCACCCCCCTGCCTCACTCCTGCCCTCTGCTGGACCCAGGACCTCTGTCACCCGCATAAAAACTGATTGCTGGGACTTCTAGAGACACTGGAACAGGCCTGAGATGAGGGGAATGGTCAAGTAGTGAGGCCCCGACAGACACACCAGCCTCCTACCTAAAATCAGCGAAATACCCCCTGGCTTCCTGCGGGGATCTTTCTCCCTGCACCGAAGAGTTGCCCAGGGCAGGATCCAGCCACTGTAAGAGGGGACAGGTCGCTGCATAGGGCAAAGATTGGAGGTCCCATATTTTATCTTGTGAAAGGAGCGGAGAGGTTTTGGTCAGTGGCTCCCGGGCTCCTCCCAGCGTCGGAAGAGGGCGACAGGCCACAAACAGTGACTAGGGCCAGCGTCTGTCCAAGTGGATGGACGTGAAGACACGAAGGGTTTGGACGCAAGAAACCCGCTGGAAAGGAAAGCGTTATCTGGGAAGCATGGAGGCAGGGACCCAGCCAGGGGGCCCAGAGACCCCCTACCGGAGCGAACTCGGCGTTCTTCCCGAACTTTATCGCCCTACGGCTCTCCGCGCCGGACCCCCAGGTCTCCTGGCTCCGAAGCCCTGCAGCCCGCCGTCCACCCGCCGGCTTCCCTGGAGCGCGGTGGTCCCCCTCACCTCCTTCCCCCGGGGCGCCGACCTTTGTTCCCAGAGCCCGGGGCTCCGCTTCCTGCCTGCCCTTCGGGTCCCAAATAAAGCGCCAGCAAGCTCTTGAACCCGTTCTCCCCAAGGGCCAGAGGCGCGCCCCGCCCCTCCGAGCCCCGCCCCTCCGAGCCCCTCCCCCTCCGAGCCCCTCCCCCTCCGAGCCCCGCCCGGAGTACCGCTCCCTCCGAGCCTCCTGTGCTACCGAGACCTCTGGGGCCCGCAGTTCCGACTCTCCATGAGATCTCTGAACTGCATCTCTGGAGCCTTTCCTTCTAGAAGAGTATCCTTTTCCCTCGGCAGCCCCTCGCTGGACTCGGAAGGACCAGAAGAAATGTAGTTTCATAAATGGATAGGATTATCAGGGTGAGAGCCAACTTTTACTCTAGTTGGAATAAGAACAGACGAAGAGAGGAAAAGTAAAAGAGAAATGCAAAAACTGGATTCACTAGCTGAAACCTCTTTCCATCATTAAAAGGGGCACCCAATTTCCACCGTGCAGGCTTTGGGAGAAGGTTCCTCACACCATCAAGCAATTCTTGGCCACCAGCTGGGTGTCCTATAAATCAACTCAATTCTGACTGTAGCTACCTGGAGGCAGAATCAGATTCCTCAGTCCAGCCAGAGTGACCTCTTCCAACTGCCACCCTGCTTCAGTTGCAATCACAAATCCAGGTTGTCCCCTGTGCTTCTAAATCAGAGGTTTCCATGATATCCATCTTGGATTTTATTAATTTCCTAGGGTAGCTCACAGAACCAAGGAAACCCTTTTACTCACTACATTATTGGTTTATTCCAAAGGATAGTAAAGGACACAAATCAACAGTCAGATGAGATACATAGGGTAAGATCCTGAACAAAGGAGCTTCTAGCCTTGTGGTGTTTAAGGCCCAGACTGGTGACATGTGGAAGCATTCTGGCTCGCTAACCTGCAAGCTCTCCGAACCCTGTCCTTTTGGGCTTTTGTGGAGGCTTCATTACTTAGGCATGATTGATTAAAGCATTGGCCCTTGGTGATCACACTCAGTCTTCAGGTCAGTTCACTTCTCTAGAGGTTTGGGGGAGGAGAGGTGGGGACTGAAAGTTTCAACCCTCTAATCACAAGGCTAGTTCCTCTGGCATCCAGACTCCATTCTTAGGTGTTTTCCAAAAGTCATCTCATTAACATCAGCTTGGGTGTGGTTGAAAGGGGCCGGTTAAGATGATCAACATTCCTTTACTACTCTGATCACTCAGGAAATTTCAAGGGTTTTAGGATCTCTGCCAAAAACAGGATGAAGACTATGTATTTGTCTTCTTATCAATCACAATATCACAATCATCCACTACTAACCTTGGACAAATTTTTTACCATTTCTAAGCCTCCATTAACTCATTTGTGAAATGATAGTTCCTGTCTCATTGGAAGATTAAGTACATTCAAAGGGCTTAGCACAACATGGTAACCATGGAGATGCCCTGCCCTGGCCTCCCTTCAAGGATTTGCTGCCCAGCTGCAGGGAGTGTGGTCAGCCACCAGCCGGCCCGCTTTTGGCTCCTTAAGGGGCTGCCCAGCTGCAGAAAGCCGCCCCAGCTGAGGTCACCCCCTTTTCTAGGGGACTCTGATAACTGAGGGAAAAGGTAATGGATAAAGGCACAACCAGTTCTGCCTGACATAGATAGTAATGGGCAAACTCATTTTAGAATTTATTGCCAGAGCAGCCAAGGCTTTTGGGGGTCTGCATCGTGGATTGACTTCTTCCTCTCCCCAATCTTCTTCTTCCCTTTTCCCTTCACAGGTGAGGAGCCCTGATACCCCAAACTCTGTCTCTAGATCCACTTCTGGAGAACCCAGTCTGTAACACGCAGTGTCTGGAGGACAGTAAGTACGCAATAAATGTTAGCTATTGCTTTTTGTTACTGTTGTTGTGTTAAAATAGGAGCTCAAGTCTGAGATTGGACATTCTGTTCCTAAGCCATGCCACCCCTGCTTTGCAGGTGCTTAGTGCTGTACTAATCACCCTTCATTATGCTAATATGGTAGAATTACTCTTTGTTATAGACTAAACATTTGTGTCCTTCCCAAAATTCATAAGTTGGAATCCTAACCCCCTGTATACTGGTACTACGAGGTGGGGCCTTTAGCAGGTAATCAGGTCATAAGGGCAGAGCCGTCGTGAATGGGATTAGTGCCCTTATAAAAAGAGACACCTCTTTTCACCAAGTGAGGATCTAAGAAGGTGGCTATCGGCAGCTAAAAGAAGGCTCTCACTAGAACCAGACCATGCAGGCGCTCAGATCTCTGTCTTCTAGCTTCCAGAACTGCAAGATAATTTTTGTGGTTTCTTAGCCATCTGGTCTGTGGTATGTTGTTATACAATCTGAACTATGATATTCGTCTTGAAGTACCTGCAGGGCAGGGAACCTATCTCAAACTTCCTTCCTTCCCTCCACTGATTTGTTAGCTCACACAAACTGGGCATACCATGTGAATCTGTTGATTAATTTTTAACTTTCCTGGGTTAAGGACTTAAGCGTGTTATTTTTGAATAGCTAAATTTTACTCTTCCCACATGCATAAGGAAGTTTCTAGGCTACCTCATTACATGATAAGCCAGGAGGCCAGCCTGCATTCATTATACTGTTCTCAGGGATGGAAATCTATTAGCTAAGGTTCCATCCACACTGCAGTTCACCGTGTGCTTTGGGGGATACCAAGTCATCTAATCACACCATTGGTTATCTTGCAAGGATTTGGAGTCTGGCTCCTTTAGAAAGGGCTGGGCAGCCCACGGCTGGGACTTGTTTTCGATACCGTTGATGGGCTTTGTTCCAAAATACAAGTCAAAAGAGTTACCTTCATGGGTAGTATCAGCAAAGGAGCAATGCCAAGACCGTCCTCGAGTTCACTAAGAATTGGCCCCTGGCCAGCTGGTATCTCTTGAGAAGGGATTTTGGATCCACAGAAGTCTGTTTCATTGTAGCACTGAGAACTGGGGGAAGCCGGTCGGCCGAGCCACAGTGCTAGCACACACCACCCACCAACCCCAGGAAGTGCTCTGGGAGTTAGATCATTTTTCAAAGTCTGCTTCAAGAGTAGCCTGTTCTAACAGAGAGAGTGCGGAGTTGGAAGTCAACAGCCTAACTTCTCCTTGCCAGCTCTGTGACCTTGGGCAGGTCATCTATGCTTCCATGTCCTCAGCTGGAAAACGAAGGCTTTGCCTCGGTTTGCCAAGGCTCCTCCGGCTCTCCTGTCCAAGGTGTCTGTGACAACATATTGTTTCTGTGCAGCAGGTGGACGGGAACCACACTTTCCCCAGAGGGGCTGCAGCTTGAATAAAAATGAGATGTCGGTGGTAGGAATGAGACATTGGTGGGGAAAATAAAATCCCTCAAAAGGAAAGGAGGCTGTCAAACTCACCCACAAACCTCAAAGCAAAGCTTTGGTTGGATTCCCTGTGAGTCAGGAGCTTTCCCAGTTGCCTCATCTTTCTTACAACTTTGTTCTTTCTCCTTGCAGATTGCGTTGATGACATTTCCAGCACGTTGGACCAGAATATCGTGGCCTCTAGGGGGTGGCGTGGGGAAGGGGACAGGGTTGGCTGCTCAGCCTTGGACTCTCAGCACTTCAGGCAGTGATAAGATACCCCTCTCACAATAGGTATCCGACTGGAGAGCCTACCCAGCTCCCCGGGTGCCCCCCACTTCCTCCCACCTTCCCACACCTGGTCTCAGCATGCTGCCACACAGTCGCCCAGCAGGCAGTCACTGCAGACTCTCTAGTCTGGTCTAGTCACTGCAGTGACTGCAGACTCGCTAGCCACGTTTCCTGTCTCATCACAAGGCAGCAGGTGTTGAGAAAGGAGAAGCAGACCATCTGCGGGGAGACTAAGACGGTCAGAATCTCAGGAGACCTCTTGTCTGTCTTGTTTGCTTTGCTGATGAGAAATGAGAAGCTTGCAGGCCCAGAGCCACGCAACTCGTTAGCGGCTGAGGCAAGAACGGGAGCTAGGTTTCCCTTAGCCAGGAGCCATCACTCCCTAGTTTGTATTCTCTCTCCCTAATTGTTCTTAGCAGAATGATGGATAGATATTTTAACACTTAGATTGCTTTACAAGATTCTGAACACCCAAGAAAATACTCACGGGAAGTAAAAGCTTGGATGTCATCTCCTCCGTGAAGCCCTCCCCAAGCCCACCAACTTGAAGTATTTATTCTGGGACCTTTCTTAGGTCTTTAGCTGTACACTGAAGGGTCCTCCACCTTCAATAGGCCAGTATGCGAGCTTGATTCTTCTGGGCCCGGTATAGCTCCACACATAAGAAAATTCACCAGTTCTCTTAATAAACCAAGTCCATTCCTTCCAGAGGAGCATCCTGACACAGGACTCAGGCCGTCATGGGGATCATGTGCAGAAACGCAGCCACTGCCAGCCAGTGGCTCCTTGTTCTCTTTGAGCCACCCTAGACATCTTCTTGTTTCTTCCAGCACAGCTAGGCCCCAGGCTAAAACATTTTAATAAGGACTTCTCAGCAGCTCTGGCCAGTGCAAGAAAGAGTTTAACATGAGACCACAACGTCCAGGTCATCCAGCTTGACCAGGCCCCCCTGCAACACGCCTCCCTTTGAGCACCTGGCCTGTTTCACGGGGTTCTCTCTCCCAGCTGTTTCTGCTCTGGGCTCCGTGACTCCCCTACAGCTGCAAACCCAGTGCTGTGGTCTACCTAGCTCTGCACGCTAGTAACACCAATAACAGGTGCAGAGCAAACACTGGGCCAGACTAGAATATGGTATTATCACACAGGTGGAGGAATGGGGCTGTTGAAAGAGAACAGGCCATGGAAAATAATCAAGATGATGGCACCCTCCTGGAACCCAGGCCTTTCAAAGAATGCCTCCCCGAGAATAGGAACTATGTGGTATGAGAGCAAGCGGTCGGTGCTGCCCACCTCAACCCTCACACTCTGCAGCTCCTTCCTTCTCCTGCAGCCTTCAAGCCAAAGACCTGGAGTGTGTCTATGCTGCAGGTGTGGGTGGCAGGGGGCATGAAGGCACAAGAAACTTTATACAACCTGAGAAGAGACCAGGACCGGCACTCGGATTTTTTCTTTTAATTATTTATCAGATAAAAAAGAAAAAATAGTGATTGTTTCTCTTCACCCCCAACATTTCAGTTTACCAAGGTCAAGTAGGAGAGAAATTGAACAGTAATTCATGCTCCTTGCCTGGAGCAAATTCTTTCCCTGGGCTCTGTGGCACCTCGTGGAGGAGGGCCAGGGCAAAGGGCTCCAGGCAGAAATACTTGTTACTGTGGCAGCAGAGTGGCAGTGCGGCTGTCCTCCTTTCTTCTCCCTGTTGCCAGAACATTCAGACCCTCCTGTCTGCCCATCCCTCCCCCCAGTACCATCCTTCCCAGTCCATCAAAGGAAGCAGGAAGACAGGATGTCAGGAGGCCGGACAGGTATGGCGCAGGACCGGGGAAGTACACAGCAGACGTGGCGGAAGGCCATATCTTCTGCTTCTATTGCACATCCTGGCTCAAATCCCCTGCCCTGAGCAACGGGCTCCAAAGCAAAATGCTTCTGAAGTTCAAACCAGGAACCTGCTGTTGTGTGCCAGGCTCAAGAAGGGGAGGTGTGTGGTTGTGTGGCTTGTTCTGATACATATATTTAAGTTACATGTTAAGTTATTCTGTGATGGGGGCAAGGCAGGGATTGTGCCTCATTAAAAAAAAAACATGGAGTTTGGACACCCGGGGCCCTATAGTCGCCTGGGCTTCTCCCCGTCAAGCTCAAAAGACTAAGAATAACTCTCCAGTCCGCAGATCTTCTGCATAAGACGGAAAAGACAGCAGCATCCCCCCAACTACACAAGCCCCCTTGCCAGATGTCATGACTCTGACACTCAGGGGTGACCTCTTTTTCTGAACACCTGGAGAATCTGGCCAGCAGCCCCACAGAACACCCTTTCACACTGTACGTTCCTCCATCAAGTGGCAGCTGTTTGATTCTCCTTCCTCACGTTACCAGTGAAAACAGAGTAGGACCGGAACAAGTAGTTTACCTGACCTTACAGAATAAAGTCCTGGGGGGGGGGGGGAGTGGGGGGGGGGAGGAAGGACTGGTTTTGATTTGGCAAAGCTGCAACTCTTTCGCCGTCATGGGCTGGAACAAAGCTGGTGGGTAAAGACAAACCTAACCGAGCCAACGGCAAGGACTGCAGGCTATGAGAGACGACAGGTCAAACACAGAACTGTATAAACTGTGGCACTATAAAGATGAGAAGGCTGGTCCATGACACCTACTGGGAGCACGCCTTGCGAGCATGCTTCCAGAAATCACATCTGTCCTGTAGTGAGTGGTAGTAGCATCCAGATACATCAAAGCAGTTCTCCTTCCTCCTCTTCCCAACAAATTCTGAGTTTCTCATTTAAATAACTATGTACACACACACAAGCCTGGTCTCTCTTTTACACGAAGGTCCTTCACTCGAGGGTCCTAGAATGGCTTTAGAGAGTCGGTTCCAATTGCCTTTTTGGAGACTTGCTGCTTGGGACCAAACCTGGAAGGAGAAGGAATGACTGAGTTCCACACCAGGCAGACCTTTAGGGCGAAAGCATCCCAGTGCTTAAGGGATCAAGTCTTCACATAAATAACGAGCCCACAACTCCCTCCCTCCCACAAACTCCTTGGGGTGTGGCACCCTGACACACTGAGTACTAGGGCTGGGACTCGCCAGCCCTGTGCCTGGCTACTGTCAACCAGAGGAACCCACGCCCACCGGCAACCTTGGGAGTACAGCTCCATACCTCCCTCTGATAAGGACAGTTTCTCAAGTTCAGCTTCAAGTTCAGCGTCCGAGATCCTAGGGTTAGGCACACTGTTGGTATAAAATGTCTCAGGGGGGTTTTCAGGCAGTTCCAAAGGTTCTTTGGTGGTATCCTGAAGAAGGATGTCCAATTCCTTCTCCAGTTCCTCACTGTCAAAATCTGGAAGGAAAAGATGGCATGAGGACATACAAAGTCCAGGGAGCAAATGCGTTCATGAGTTAAGGACTGGGGATGACATCACTCAGCTCTGCTTTACAAAAGATGTCCAGGCCTCCTTGCAGGTCCGAAAAATCGTATGAGTCGGGAGGCAGAGGACACCTCCAAGCAAATACTCTTCTCCCACACACACAGAACTTAAGTCATCGAGGGCATATATTTGCTAACACCACAGCACTGACCCTACTTCCCCTTGCCCATAAAGGAGGATACTCCAGTAGGAAGTTTAGTGAGGTAAAATTGCTGCAGCCCAGAGAGGTTAACAGTACAGTCTACCAAGAGGAGAGGACAGTTCCTTCTAACTACTGCTGGGGGTGAACCCCAGAGAGAGTCCTGCCTGCATCGGGAAAAGCAGAACTATGATCCAAGCCATCACAGCACAAGGAAGTGAAGGCCTCTTAGAAAGAAAGGAAGAAAAGAACCGCCCTGTCAACTCACCTAAGCCATTGGTCACCCCACCAGCCAGAGTCTGAGAAACTTCATCCTGGGTGTCACACAGCTAGAAGAGAAAAGCACAAGGCCTTGAAGGTGGAGCAGCACTTCTGGGGGTCTTGGTCTTTTGGGCTCAAGATTCAGGGTTACCAAATAATGCTGCCCCACCTGAGAATCAAGACAATCTTCCTCAAGTGCACAAGGGAAGGAGTCCAGTTTGGGAAAAGAGGAAGCGCAGCAAAGTCCCACCTGCCCTCACTAACTTCCTTCTGTAGCTGTTCCTCCCTGGCCCCTTCCCGTACCTCTTGGATCTGATCCACAAGGCTCTCTGCCTTCTCCACTGTGACATCCTTCATGGAGAGTTTTAGTGCACCTACCCCAGCTTGATAGGCGTTGAAAACCTAAAGAGGAAACGAAGTTATCAGTGCAAATAAAGAACACTGGGCAAAATATGTACCAATGTTGTTTCATCTCCAAATGATGACTTTGGGTTTTTTTTAACCACCCGCCCTTGATTAAGCCCATGTTCACCGAGGCCAAAAGTTCCCAACAGGAGAAGCAAACTCCCAGCCCTACCCTGAAAACACCCAGGCCTCCTCCAAACAGCACAGACACAGTGGAGGGAATGAGGAGTGTTTGCTGGGGAGACCACCCAGATCCCGGAACTAGAGGGGCGGTAGTTACCATCTGATCTGTCTGGGAGGCATAGATCCGGTCCAGGATGCCTTGAACAGTGTCCAGTTTGGCATGCAGGGCCTCGATGCGCTTCTCTGTCCGCTGCTTGGCCTTGAGAGACCTCAGAGCCTGGCAAGGGCGGGGGGAGGGGCATGGAGACTCGGTCAGGAGGGCCAGAGGGCCAGAGGAATCATGGCTTTCTCCGATGGTAGGACCATCTCAGGCCTCCTCCTCCTCTCTCATTTGTAAAGCAAACTGTGGTGCCTGGACCACCTGCAGACGCTTCCTGTCGTGCCCCAAGCTCGTCTCTGAACCACTGGGGCACCACCACCCACTGCCAGAGCCAGGCACAGGTACAAAACTGGAGGGGAAGAGTGGAAACTCACCAGCTGCTTCTTTCCTGCTCGGCATGCCCGGCGGGCTTCTTCTTTACACCTACCAAACACAGGGGACAGATCAAGATGACTGTGGCGCAGGATGAGGGTGGTAGTGTCCTGAATAGTCCCCGAGAGTCCCACTTAATGAAGGTACTTTCAAATCTGAAAATCAAATCAATTCCATCCAATGGCCAGAAAAACGATGCCCGAGAGCCCGGGGGCAAACTCCCGCAGCAAGCTGAGATATAAAACGGAACATATGCATGCAAGAAAGGCAAACCGATCGAGGATAAGCGGTTTCAGCCGCCAGGGAAGGAGAACGTGCCAACAAGGCACCTTAACATTTCGGCAGCCGGTAGACAAGGAATCAGTTCTGAACACCAACAGTGGCCTTGGACGTAGTCCCTGGCTTTCCCGCACTGCTGGGTCTCTCTCACTGTTAAGGAGGAGCAAGCATTTTAATTCAGTGTCCACACAGCCTATGGTTTGGAGAAGTGTTCATGTGCCTTTAGCAGGGGTGCCTTCCCCATCTGAGGGGAAGAACAGGGATCCCTCAGAAAGAACCTGAAAGGCAGACACTCGCCTCATTCACTACGGTATTCCTAAGTATTTCTAAGACCCTACGACCAGACCCTGCTCGACAGACACTGTTAAAAGGATCCTGGCACGGAGGAGCAGAAACGTTAACACCAACAGATGTAATCTTGCGGGAGGGACGAATTAAAATTCCTTTTTTTCTCCTTTGTGATAGTCTATGTTTTTGCATGACCGCTGCACTGAGCAGCGAGGACTTTGCTATTAGTAAAATAACTTTTTTTTCTTTTATTTGAGACAAGCCCACAGACACCAGTGCTTTGCCGGGTTGGGGGCTGGGGCTGCTCAGCTCCGGGGTAGTTACCTCTCTGCTTCCTGGGATAAGGACTCCACCTTGCGTGAGAGCAGCTGTTCACTCTGCATCAGCTGGTATACCCCAACATCTACGTCGTTGACCGGAGAGACCTTGGCATGTGGCCCTCGGGCAAACTTCACAATCTGAGGGACAGGGACAAATTACTGGGGCCCCTACTGCCAATGCTCAGAAATCCCCCCTGCAGGAAGGGCGGGGGGTGGGCGCGTGCAGTAGGCGCTCGATAAGCCGTCACTGAGTCGGTGAACAGACAGCTGGACTTCCGTACCTTTTCTCCATTCTGCTCGAGAACCGTGACTCTCTTCTCTTTCTGCAGCTGCAGCAACACTAGGTAGAAGGTCCTCTCGTCCGGACAGGAGCCCACACAGAGGGTGCTCAGCTCTGACAAGGCCACCACAGGGTGGGAAGAGAGGGGCGAGTTCTGATACAGACGGTACACCTCCTCGGCTTTTTCCTGCAGGGGGGGGAGGCAAACATGCTTACACGCCTGGCCACTGCCCGCGGAGCCCTGGGAGCCCTGGCCCCATGCTCCCAACCAGGATCATGCAAGACCAGAGCAGGGGGCACTGGCCTGGTCTCCCCTGAAGTAGCAGCTTTGGAAAGGAAAAAGAACTTGAGTTTTTTTAAACCTTGGAGGGAAGTCTGGTATATACAGATGAAAGGAAGCATGTGGTATGTGTATTAGGAGCTGGCTCCGTGCTCGCCTATCCATGTGGGACTTTGTGTTGCTGGGTCTCCCAGCCCAGGGGAAGGAGGAGGAGCCCAAGGTGGTGTGGTAGCATGGCCATGACTGAGAGCTGAGGCTTGGTTTTCAGCTCTGCCTGTGGGGCCCGGAACTAGTCTCACCAGTCCTCAGCAACCCTCTCACAGACTGAAGAAGGGGGTGAGATGACATCCATATTCCCTTCCAAAGCTGGTCTTCCCATTCTTAAGCCAACTGGCGATACGGCAAACAAGAGCATTACTGAGTCTCTAAAGAGTCTCAGGAGAGAAGGATGTGACAATGAAATGGGATATGGTTTATATGGGGAGCTTAAGAAATATAAGTTTCAGGAAACAATGCCACCGTGTTCCTCTTACATTGAAAGTACTCTCTCAGTCTTCTGCAAATAAGAAATACTTACTGAGGTATGAACAGAGTGCTATGAAAATCTAAGGAATGAACACCTAGGAGTTCAGAGATTGCTTGAGGGGGACAAATGGTTGTTGAGAAGAGTTCCGAGGGGTCAGTAAGTTCCTAGGTGAAGTGGGTGGGAAGGGTATCTCAATGAGCAATGGCACAGAGTATGAGTCAATATGGTGTTTATGGATGTGGACAGGAAGGGGAGAGAGAACAGAAGCCCTTCTCTCTTATACAAGCTGTAGTCTCTTCTTTGCTGTCCTTTCTCTGCAGATGGTGGACAGTCTTGGAAGGAAAATGACAAGGCTGGATTAACAGAATCTAGCTGGCAAGCTGAAAAGACGGATTGTAGGAGCAAGCCTTAGAGGCAGGGTGACCATTTATGTCAGAGACTGGGAGGGCCTGAACGGGGCAGTGGTGACAGAGAGAGAGAAGGGACAGGTTCAAGAAGAATTTAGAAGATAAAACAGGCAGTCCTCAGTAACTGGGCATGGGGTGGAAGGAGAAAAAAGAGTCCAGGATGATGCTTCAGTTCTTGCCTGAGTGACCAGGTGGATATGATGGTTTTTTTTTTTTTTAAGATTTTATTTATTTATTTGACAGAGATCACAATAGGCAGAGAGGCAGGCAGAGAGAGAGAGAGAAAGGGGGAAGCAGGCTCCCTGCTGAGCAGAGAGCCAGATGTGGGGCTCGATCCAGGACCCTGAGACCATGACCTGAGCTGAAGGCAGTGGCTTAACCCACTGAGCCACCCAGGTGCCCCGGATATGATGGTTTTAATTGAAGCAAGAACACAGAAGGAAAAGCGTATTCTGTAGGAAAGATAAAACATTTTCGACACGTTGTTTGGGGTGCCTGAAGTACATCCAAGAAAAATACATCCAGCAGATAACTAGATACACAAACTTGAAGCTCAAAGGAGACACCCGGACAGGATAGGTAACTCTGAAACTCCTCAAGCACACAGAAGGTAATTCAATTCCCAAGTGCAAACGAGTTACCCAAGGAAACTCAGAGAACAAAGTAATAAGCTGAAGGAAGACCCGGGTTTAAGAGACAAAGGAACTCACAAAAAGAGACCCAGAGCAACACTTAGGGAGAACCAAGGAGAACCCGCAGTGTAATGACAACAAAATTAAAGAAATGGAAAATTTTAAGACGTGAGTGGTCAACGGTGTCAAAGGCAACAGAAGAGTCTAGTAAGATAGAGACTCCACTTTTCATGTCATTTACCTGCCTTGTTGGATAATAACACTTACTATAAAGCTACTATAGTGGCAACAGTGCGGTGTCCAGGCCAACAGATGAATGGCAAGCAACAGTAAATGATGTTGGGGCAGCCGGGCGGCTCAGTTGGTTGAGTGTGTGACTCTGGATTTCTGCTCAGATCATGATCTCAGGGTTGTGAGATGAGTACCACACCAGGCTCTGTGCTTGGAAAGGAGGCTGCTTGAGTTTCTCTCCCTCTGTCCGTCCCGCTGCTTGTGCGGGCTCTCTCAAATAAAAAAATAAATCTTTTTTACTGAGCAGGAAGCCTGATGTGGGGCTCGATCCCAGGACCCTGGGATCATGACCTGAGCCGAAGGCAGATGCCCAATGCCTGAGCCACCGAGGCACCCCAAAAGTAATTAAAAAAAAAAAAAAAGATGTTAAGACAACTGGCTATCTGTTTGGAAGAAAATAATTTTTCCTTGCCAGATATACAGAAACAAATGCCAAAATACTGAAATTTATTTTTTTAATTAATTTTTTATTAACATATGTTAATTTATTAACATATATTATTTGCTCCAGGGGAACAGGTCTGTGAATCATCAGGCTTACACTATTCACAGCACTAACCACAGCACATATCCTCCCCAATGTCCATCACCCTGCTACCCTCAAATTACTGGAATTTAAATTGAGAAAAAAAAAATTTTTTTAAGATTATTTATTTATTTATTTTTGAGAGAGAGAGAGAGAGAGCGCGCGAGCACGAGAGCACAGGCCAGGCGGGGGGTGGTGCTGGGGCAGAGGGAGAGGGAGAAGCAGACTCCTCACTGAGCAGGGAGCTAGATGCGAGGCTCGATCCCAGGATCTGGGGATCACCTGAGCCGAAGGCAGATGCTTACCCTACTCGGCCACCCAGGCACCCAAGAAAATATTTATAACTTTTTAAAAAAAAGATTTTATTTATTTATTTGAGAGAAAGAGAAAGACAGGGGAGAAGGGCAGAGGGCAAGAGAGAATCTTAAGCAGACTCCCCGCTGAGCACAGAACCCAATGCAGGGCTTGCTCTCCTGACTCTGAGATCCCAACCTGAGTTGAAATCAAGAGTCAGATGCCTAACCAACTGAACCACCCAGACACTCCTGAGGAAATATTTTAAAAATCTAATTAACCTTGAAGTGGAGGGTGCCTTTGTAAGCAAGACCAGAAATTCAGGAGCCATAAGGGAAAATTTTTAGAGACCTGACCATAGAAACGTAAACTTTTATATGGTAAAAGTCATCATAAATAAAAATGAAAAGCAAAAGAGAGACAAGAAAACAATATTTACATCCCTAACACTAAATATGTTCTATCTATCCCTAATATGCAAAAAAAACCCTCCTAAGTATAAAGGACAAAGAATCCAATATAAGAAAACAAGCAAAAAATATAAATAGGCAACACACTGAAGGGGATTTGTAAATGGCCAGCAGACAGGGAAAAAGCCGCTCAAACCCCAAATAGGAAGCATCATTTTTATTCGTCATGTTGGCAAAATTTAAAAGACTCATGTTATCCAGTGCTGGCAAGGGTGTGGGGAGGCCAAACACATTAATGTGTGAATTAGTACAAACTTCTGAAAAGTAATTTGGCAATTTCTGTACATAGGCATTTCTAGAAATCAACTCCATAAAAATAAAAATAGAAGTATACAGATGTATACACAAGGCTATCAAAGAAGTATTTTTTTGTTTTTTTGTAACAGAGAAATTGGAATGACTTCAATGCCAACTGTGTGGTTACTACTGCTTAAATTGTGGTGTATCAATAGATTATCATGCAGCCACCCGAAAGAATGAAGCAGATCTATATTACTTAGGGGTCTGGAAAGACACTCATAACATACTGAAGTGTAAAGAAAAAAAGGCAGGTTGCAGATCAACAGGTAAAATAAAATTTTATTTCTGGAAAAAATGGAGTGTGTGTGCATGCATACTTTTGTATGTATGTGTACATTCATGTATTTATTCAACAAATGTTACTGACTCTCTATTATAAAGCAGGTGCTGTTCCCAGAGTCCCAGCGCCAATAGAACTTCCCCCTTATGGTAGGAGAGACAGATTATAAATACGTAAACAAGTAAATAATACTTTCAGGAAGCATTAAATGCTAACTAAAATAAAAAATATAAATATAAACATAAAAATATATATTTTATCTGTATAAAATATATAAATAGATATAAAAATAAGATAAAATAAAATAAAATAAAACAGAAAGTAATACAATGGTGTGGGACAAGGTCAGTAAGAAAATATAGGAACACCCGAGCACACATGTGTATGCACACACAAACAGAAAGGAAAGGACCCAAAGAGATGGAAATGGCATGAACAGAAAGGAAACGTTTGTTTCTTTGTATAAGTATTATTATTTTTTAAAGATTTTATTTATTTATTTGACAGAGAGGTCACAAGTAAGCAGAGAAGCAGGCAGAAAGAGAGAGAGAGGGTAGCAGGCTCCCTGCTGAGCAGAGAGCCCAATGCGGGGCTTGATCCCAGGGCCCTGAGATTGTGACCTGAGCCAAAGGCAGAGGCTTAACCCACTGAGCCACCTAGGCACCCCCTAATTATTTTAAATAGCAAGACTTACGGGCAATTTTTACATTACTGCATTTTTTTCAAATAAAAAGTTACTGGCTTTCTGTGTATGGACTTGGGAAAATCTCTTGACCTCAGAAGTAGGCTTTATTTTATAAAAATATCTAGAGAAGATTCTTCAGTTTCACACATGGAAACAAGGTTTCCTCCCAGGAGAAAAAAGCGAAGTCACCATATATTTGAAAGCAGATGTTATGGAATGAGCTCAAGTGTTAAGCGCTCTGTTTCGTGATGTAAACTTGGTATAAGTTTAATGGTAGCATGCTGCTATAGAGCAAGATTTATTTTTCTACTTAAATAAGAGAAACTACACTGCAGTTAAAAATTACTGTTGGTTCTTGAAAGATCTATGTTATTAAGTCCACTTCCTCCCCCATCTCTGCCTTTGCTCTCAAAAGATAATAAATCCAAAACCACTTCTGTGGGGATAAATGAGTCTACCTCCCTTTGTTCCAGGTTGGAAAACACTTGCGGTAAAAGACTGCAAAGAGGAATACAGCCTGGCCCACAACCATCCTGTAGTCTCTGTGGGTTCCTGGCTAAGTCCTGGAGGTCAGGGCGCTGGGTGGGAGGACAGCCATGTGGGTGGGGAGGGGAAAGAAAGAGCCCTTCCCTTGAAGCAGACGCACACTGCTCAAATTGTGAGGGACAGAGAGAGGGGGTAGATTTTGGAGATCTCCACCTCGGTCTGAGTTAGAGAGCGTGGGGTGTCTGTCAACGTGAAGAGAAACTGGAGCTTCTGTGCGGATTAGGGATGAAGATGCTGAGCTGGCTCCAGCTGTGTGGAAGCCTCCAGGGCTATGCAAAGGTCCTGAGGTTGGGCTTAGCTTGTGAGTTTCAAAAAACAAGTACTGTCTACCCTGTACTTCTGTTACCTGGTGTTCAGTCAATCTGTAAACACGCACACACAGAGCAGTTCTGGTGCAGTGGTGGGGTTGAAGTGGGTGTGCACTGGGTTAAAGTGCACTGGGAAGGTCAGGACCTGGCGACAACAAAGCTTGGTCAAGAAGGAGAGAAACAGAGTACTAACGAGACAGTGGCCAGGCCCCACAAAGGAGTCATTCTGTGATGGGAAAAACTGGAGAGGGTTTAGAGGCTGAGGAAGGAGAGCACAGTGTGAGGGAGATGGAACATATAGATCAAGAGGGACTGATGGAATGAGGGGAGAGCAGGGTAGGGACAGACTCAAGAGCCCATGTGGAAGAGAAGATGGACCCTTCATCCTCTGAGCCTGGGGAGAAATAAAGGCTCAAACTGGATGTAGAAGGACAGAAAACCGAAGGCTTGACTTAGGAGATTCTACCTTCTCAATGAAATGTCATCAGAGTCATGGGGTTGGCATATGGAAGGCAAGTGTGAGGAGGCTGGGAAAGGACCAGAAGCTGGGCTGAGGAATGGCTACGAGGGCCCTCCTAGAACTAGCCCCATGAAAGGGACCCCAGTCTTGGTGACAGGGTGATTTTCTCTAGCAGGGATGGCAGACTGTGGGGCTGTTTACAACAGTGGCTGTGCTGGGTGTCTTGGATGGCCCAAGAGAGCAGCAAAGCAGCTGGGTACATGTTCTAGACTGGCTAGGGAAGGCAGGCCAGGAGGAAGCTGACTGACCAGGACAGCATGAAGGGACCAAGGGCCTGGTGGCCTCCTCAGTGGAACTAAGACCATCAGTAAGCTGGAAGGGGAGAGGGTTATAGTCACAGAGGAGGAACTCTGAACCGGGTCTGTTGATTTAAGAGAAGGCCTAGCTAAAGTCACAAGGTCTTTAGAAATCCTGAGAAATGCTTAACCAGTAAACTACAGAAGGCAAAGAATTTTCCAAACTTTAGCTTATCACTAATATCTACAAATACAGAAAGTAATAAACTGTATGTTACAGACAGTTCCTGGACAGGGATCACCTTTGAAATGTACAATCCAACTAACAACTCCATAGTGCTACAAAAGGTCAGATAAACTCCATTATCAACTCCGTCACCATGCAAAAAAAGATGTTATTTCTCTAAGGATATACACAGGAATGTGGAGGATCCTGTCATCACGGCGGATGCCATTGGACCTCTCCCTCTGAGTACCCACCTTAAGCAGCTCCATGGCTACGAGTACCTCCTCGGCAGGAACTTTATTATCGCCTAGCATGTTGGAAAGAGTCCACTTGAGGGGCTTCAGCAGGAAGACTCCAACCCCCCAGGAGATCCAGCTGCTGTCTACACTGGCCATGAAGTCTGACTCCCGCTGCAGCTCCCCTCGACTGCAGGCAAAGAAAGAAAAGGGCATAGAGTAGGCTTAATGCAATGTTCCATTCCAGTCCGAACCCTCCCCTAATAGACAAATTTGATGATCACCATCATCATAAACACCATTTCTTAGGTACCTACTCTGTGCCAGCAACCATGAGCAGCACTGTTTATGCTCCGGCTGAAAGCCTCACGACAACCCTGTGAGATGGACATTGTTGCTAGCGTTTTGGTCAATGAGAAAATTGGAGGACTGGGGTGAGAGAGGCCAATATAACCTGGCTCCAAAATGCAAGCTCTCCACTAAGGCTACAGAGCCTACCTTGAGACTTCCTTGGACAAATGAAGCTCCATATGATAAAATGAAAATAACCATAATGTCAATTACTGTCAATGCAAGACCTAAGGAAATATACAAAGACGGTCAGAGAAAAGGTTTTCTGCTATTCCTAAGCTAGGGTGGAGTCAGGACATAAGCACTTTATGGTACTGGTAATAAGTAGCTACATTTACTGAATGCTTACCATTGACCAATCACTATGCTAAGGGCTATGTAAGGTATATGTTTCAAATCCTCACGATAAACCTAACAACAATTATCATCGTCATTTTATACTTGGTCAAACTGAAGCTTAAAGAGGGGCACATAATTTTAGCAAGTGGCAGAGCCAGGATTTGAGCCCAGACCGTTTGGCCGTCAAATTGGCACAGTTCACTTTCTCAGACACAGTAAGTTTCAGAAATGGCTTGTCCCATCAGCATCAGCCAATGGAAAGGTACTGGGGAGAAAGGAGACCCCTTAAAGGAACATAGCAAAGTTGACTTTCTTTATTCACTGAAGCAGGTACTATGCTAGCTGGGCTGCTCTCAGTGTAGGTACAAATGTGATCTGCAAATGATCTAGAATCAGGAGATGAGGGGGTCCACGCTTGGCATTAGCTCTCACTAGCTGAGAGACCTCGAGTAAGTTGCTTGATCTCAGTTTCAGTCCCCTCTTCTGTCTGTTGAGGATAATTCTATCATCTCGCCCTCAGGACTGCTGAAGAGGTCAGATGATGGTGTATGCAAAGTATCTGCATACTGTTAAGTGCGGTACATCTTTAGACAAATATCCATGCTGCCGCCGCAGGTACCTCCCAAACCCTGCACCCGTGGCACAGGGGACACCTACAGTCCCTTCTCAGAGCACCGAGGTACCCAGTAAAGCCCTCAGCCTGTTTCATGTCCTCTGCTTCAACCAGCCTGTGCCAAGGACAAGCCAAGACAGGCCAGACACATGACCTGTGCCGGGGGGCTGCTGGCAAGATCCCCACAGGCCTCCTCCCCACGACTGCCCTCTCCTTAGTCCTGACCTTCCTTAGTTCAATAAATCTATCTCACACACCTTCTGTGCCGGGGTAATTCAAATTTGGAAGCCCCTACGAAATAACTACACAACGGGATTCCAAGCCAGACAAGTCATTGTCACCTCTGCCAGGCGGGTTTCTCCTCTTACTGTCTGATCTAATCTCATCGGACAATCGTGGCCCCTCAATTTGCCCGATGCCCCGTCTCCCTCTCCCTCCACACCCCTAACCCAGCCTCCTTTCTGGTCCTCCTGTGCGTACCGAACAAACACAGAGCCGCCCCTGCGGTCCAGACCCTGGGCTGGGCGCGGTACCCTCAGGGAGCAACCCCCGCCCCCTGGCCCGGGCCCGCCCTCACCGTAGCAGGTCCTGCAGCACCGTGGCCAGCCCCAGCGGGACACTGCCCTTGCGTTGAAAGGCCTCCTGCAAGTCCCGCAGACGCAGGCGCACCACCCCCTGGCGGCGGCTGTGGCTCAGCACCAACGGAGCCCAGAAGCCCATCTTGCTGTCCCAGTCGGTGCTGTTCACCTCGCGACTCCTTTTGAAGGCGGAGAACAGGAAAGACATGCGTTCCTCATCCTCTTCCCACTCGGGGGGCAATAGGCCCGCCGGGTCTCCCCCGGCCGGAGCCTCGGCCTCCCGCTCCGGGGACCACATCGGAACCCCAGCCCCGCCAAGGCGCCGAACACAACCCCGGCCCTGGTCCCCTTCCGCCCTGGTTCCTTCCCGGCTTCCGTTCCTTGACCGCCTCCTCCTCTGTCATTACGTCATCGCCACCCCCAGCGCGAAATAAGTCCCGCGTCTTCTTAAGCGCATGCTTCTCTCTGCCCTCCCTGCGCCAGGAAGCGGGATGATGACCCTATTTTCTGACAGGCTCAAGGCGCTTGCGCCGACACCTCCTCCCGCAGTCTTTGTGCGGCAAGTGCGGCTTCGCGCGTGCGCGGCGGATAGGTGAGCGTCCCGCCCCCCCTGACGGATCATAGAGTTGAACGACGCGTCTAGAGAGCCTAACGCCTCTGCGCCTGGGTTGTGGAGGTTTCAGACAGTGGGACTGTAGAGTCCCGCTAAGAGGCGCCAGAGGAGCCAGGATCGCTGGTGCATCACTATGCGGTTCCTCCACCAGCCTCTGCTTCAGACCCTTAAACTTCCAAGATAGTGTAAAAACAGTAATGCCAGCGGATAGACAACCGTCGGCCACTCAAGCTCTGTGACAGTATCCACACTACTTTAGAAAGATATATAAGCTTCTACTGTTCTTGCTTCTCACCTTCATCCCTGGAGTGCCCTGCGTTTCTTAATCAGTGTCAGTATCTTGCTGATTGATCCTCAAGCTGGAGCTCAATTCTAATCTTCGTTGAAACCTACCCCAACTGACCTGATTCACTGTTGATCTCTTTGCTGGACTGCACAGTTAGCATTTACTATTCTGTATCCTGTCCCCTAGTTCTCTCGGGGCAGGTGCAATGGCTTAAATATGATGCTATGATACTTAGTGGTGCTGAAGAAATTATGATAAACTGAAAGGTGTACAGTTTGACCCCTGCCCTTCTAATAACTTAGAATCTTGCTGGAATGAATGAGAGCTCACATATATAAGATTATTACCAAAAAAAATCTTTTGAGCAATGAATATGTCCAGTGTGTTAAGAATAAATTGGTTTTCTTTTTAATTGAACGATTTAAAAGATGAAAGGAGTTTCTTGTTTAATGGAACTGGGTAACAATCCCCAGAGTTGAGTATGAATCTGACCTCTGCCATTCACTGGCTGTATGATCTTGGTCAAGTATTTAACCTTTCTATTTGAAGGAAATATTATGATATATGTAAAATACCTAGGATAGTATTATAGGTGTTATTGATGTACAGAAGATGTTAGTGTTTGAAGCCAAGGGCCAAGAAAGAATTCTTGAGATGTCTTCGGAGCAAAAAGGTGCTTTTATTAAAACATGGAGACAGGATCCGTTGGCAGAAAGAACTGCACTGGGTGGTGAAGAGTGGCCAATTATATACTTGCAAATTGGAAAGGGGGTTAGGGGCCGTACAAACCTCCAAGGTATTTTGGAAACAAGGTTTCTAAGGCCCAGAGGGGACTAGCTATTGTTAGGAAAGGTGTTTATTACTGTTTAGTAAACCCTGTCATGAGACCTTTCAGATGTGTATCAGTGGACCATATGCTTGGAAGATGATTCCTAACCTATATCTTGGAGGGGGGAGGGTTAGAGATAAAGGGAGCTTCCAAAGGAATTTTTATATGTTAAAGAACACCTACAGGGTCCCAGGGGTCGGGCTAAGATTGAATTTTGCCTTTAGCAAAGTGTCAGCATTGAGGCAGTTGAGTCCCTAGAGGAATGTCACTCTCCTTGTTTCAAGGACTTGCCAATGGGCTGTAAGTAGTAAGGAAATGTAACAATTTTTCTTCTGACTTTGTTTTCCATATCATTATCACCGTGTGGCAGAATGTTTAGTAGTGGGAACTCAGTTGTAAGGAAGAATTTTAATGATCATTTTGAAAGACAAAAAGGGATATGCTTGGCTATATAAATGAATGTGTCAACTGGTATTGATGTGTTGCATTCCTTCAAGCATTTTCAAGTCAATATCCCATATGATATTTATGACAACGGACAAAAAGTCTCTCCTTGAACACACTCTAGATAGGTTTCTCTGAACCCTATTCTTGACTAGGCCTGCCAACCTTGGTTTATAAAGACCTGAGGAAATGCTACCATAGTTTCTAACAGCTCAAGACCACATCTCTAGGAAGACCCTAGGCCCTCTCAAAGTGCTGCTGTCTCAGAAAACTCAAAGTTGTCAAAAAATTTTACTGTCCCAGCCAACACCTGAAGGTCGGACCCCTGTCTCCCAGCCTCTGTGGGAGAGGAAAACTCTAATTTTCACAAGTCAGTTGGCAAACCTAGATGCATTTCACAGGGACCACATCCCCTTCCTGCTTTTTGTAATTTATCTCTGACCAGACTCTACTGAGACCCCCTCACTCTCCTGCCTATTCCCTTATTAGCCCTTTGAAAAACCTAGTCACCTCTGTATAAAGAGGTTGAATTAAATTTGCACTGGACGCTTTCCCTATTGTAATAGTATATTACTGGTTAAAATCTATCCTTACCACTTTAACTAGTGCCCAGGGTTACCCTAAGAAGCACATTTCTGCCACGCTAGCCTACTCAATAAAATGGCTGGTTGGTTTGTGTCATGGGAAAGACCAGCTTGTTTTCTCAGCTAGGTTTCTGAGTCCAAGTCAAAATAGTCCTGCTCCTAAGCATTTTTAAAAAGATTTTATTCATTTATTTGACAGACAGAGATCACAGGTAGGCAGAGAGGCAGGCAGAGAGAGAGAGAGAGAGAGGAGGAAGCAGGCTCCCCGCTGAGCAGAGAGCCCAATGCAGGGATCAATCCCAGGACCCTGGGATCATGATCTGAGCCAAAGGCAGAGGCTGAATCCACTGAGCTACCCAGGCGCCCCATCCTAAGCATTTTCAGGAGAGCAAAGTTAAGTGTCTGTAGCCACCTGCACCGAAAGCGCCACTGGGTTCCTGAACCCTCTAAGCAGAGGGTTCTCCACCTCTACCTTTTGGGAATTGGGAGTTACTGCGAGTAATGGAGAACAGAAAGAAAAGTTTCAGTGATCCTCAGAGGAGCGACTGGGGATATGTCAAGCTCTTTCTCATCTCAGAGCCTCCACTGCTACACTCTTCCTCTGCTCTGCATGACCGGCTCCTTTTCATCCTTTAGGTCACAGCTTAAAATTCACTTCTTCAGAAAGGCCTTGTCTGAACATTCCATGTAACATAGTGTCCTTGGCATTTTAGAATGGATGGATCAGTTTGACAAAACCTGCTGATTCATCTGAACATCACAGAAAGCCAACCAGACATACAAGTCTCCTGAAGTCATGTGATAGCAAGTACACAGAATCACGGGGAAGTATTTGTATATAAAAAAAAATTGAACCTGAAAGTTATCAAGCTACTAGATCTAAATCCTAGCTCATGGAAGTTAAAAAATCAGAAGGTAGAGGTACATGTTAAATGAACACTGAGGTTGCAGTTAGCAAAATCCAGACTGGGGGAGTTCTACTTAGAACTTAGAGTTAGATCTATTCATCTAATTTGTATCCAATTTTCATGAATAATCAGAAACACTCATCAATGGTAACCAGATACTTTCAATATTAACTGGACATTTGATATTTAGCAAATTACTTTGAGTGAAATAAAATGGGAGTTATGTTTTATTGAAAGTATATTTTGAAGATATATCTGAAGTATTTATGACTGAAATCATAAGAAATTTGTGGCAGGAGGTTGGATGGGAGAGAGTAGGGATGTATCAGTGAGTCTAAATTTCATACTCTGTACCTGCACAGAGCCAGGCACTTAGATATCATTTAATTTTTAATAGATCTTATTTATTTAAGAAAGGGAGAACATGAGTGGGAGGAAGGACAGAGGGAGAAGCAGACTCCCCACTGAGCAGGGACCCCGGGATCATGACCTGAGCCAAAGGCAGATGCTTAACCAACTGAGACACCCAGGCGTGCCTCATTTAATTTTTTTAAATGAATAAATGACCATGACCCGCATCCTGGTTTCATTTCAGTAAATAACTTGTATGACCTCAGGCAAGCAGGTTTTCTCTCCCGATTCCTTCTCTGTCAATTAAATGTTCTACACTATGATCTTGAGATTATTTTTTCTAGTGCCCACTTTCTGATTCTAAATGTAATATCTATTGTAGGTGTGAGTGATTACAGGAGCCCTTCAGTAATGGGAAGTCTGAAGACCAAGAACAACCATATCATCTCTTGGCAGTGATATTTATTTACCGATACCCCAACATGTATTTGATCAGAGATGCCTGAGAAGCCTCACTTCTGGGATTATGTGCAAACATCACAGAGCCTTCAAACCCTGCATCACCTCTATAAAGCTGCACAGTGCTCTATGTCGCCTCTCCAGCTGGTTTGGGGATGCTTCATTATTTTTGTAGAAATATGCATGCCCTCTTATGTTTTCCAGTTATTTCTAGTTCTTATCTCTTGGATTCACAGCCTTTAGGACTTGGCTAAAGGAGGAATAAAAAATACATTATTCATGATCTATGAAATTTATGGAGGGAGAAGCCAGGCTTGTTGATATACTGTTCAAGCACCACTATGTTCTAGAAGTCTTTCTTGATCTCTTTCTTTCCTCTTCCTTCCTTCCTGCTCCAAGCTGGATTGGATGTCTTATCTTATCTTTCTATACCTGTATACTTCTCTATCATTTCATGTCCCACATTGTTGTCTGCATTTCCATTTATATGCCTGACTCTCTTAAGTAGGTTAAGTGCCTTACTGGCAGGGACGATGTTCTTAATTTTGTTTTTTCTAGCACAGTGTGTGCACATCTATAAGGACTCAGTTTGTTTTATGAATAAATGAATGAATTTAGTTAAACCATGAGTTTGAAAAAAGAATGAAGAAACAATATCATCATTGTCTATGCTTTATATCATAAGAACATTTATGGGAAGGGGGGAAGGGGGCTGGGTGAGCCTGGTGGTGGGTATTAAGAAGGGCACATATTGCATGAAGCACTGGGTGTGGTGCATAAACAATGGATCTTGGAACACTGAAAAAATAAAATTAAATAAAAGAACATTTATCACAATATAATGTTCAAGTACAATAATCAAAACTTTTATTTATTTGCATGGCTTACTGTTTTTTAACTGGTTTGAGCTGAAATTCCTCTAAATTTAATTGCTTACACAGTCAGAAAGACTGGTTAGAGCAATTACAGCTGTGGGAACTCCCCTGGCTTCTCTTTTCAAAGAATGCAAATCACAGGAGGTTGTTGCTATCTACCCATTCATAACTACAGTCTTCTAGAATGCCTCAGTAACCATTTATAAAGTTGTTTAATTTTACGCCAAATAACTTATCCCTTTTTAAGCTCCCTGTCTTCTCCTCCACTCTTCTCTTTTATTTTAATTAAAAATATTTTAAGTTTTTATATTAATTCCAATTAATGTATAGTGTTATATTAGTTTGGAGTGTATAATATAGTGATTCAGCACTTACATACAACACCCAGTGCTTCTCACAAGTGTACTCCTTAATCCCCATCCTCTATTTCACCCATCCCCTCACCCACCTCCTCTCTGGTAACCATAACTTTTTTCTCTATAGTTAGAGTCTATTTCTTGGTTTCTCTCTTTCTCTCTTTTTTTCCTTTACTCCTTTGTTTTGTTTCTTAAGTTCCACATATGATTGAAATCATACAGTATTTCTCTTTCTTTGACTGGCTTATTTTGCTTAGCAATATACTCTCTAGTTCTATCCATGTCATTGCAAATTGCAAGATTTCATTCCTTTTTATGACTAATATTTCACTGTCCATGTACAATACGTTTCTTTTTTAAATTTAATTTTTTTTTAGTGTTTCAAGATTCATTGTTTATGCACCACACCCAGTGCTCCATGCAATACATGCCCTCCTTAATACCCACCACCAGGCTCACCTAACGCCCCACTCCCCTCCCCTCCAAAATCCTCAGTTCGTTTCTCAGAGTCCACAGTCTCTCATGATTCATCTCCCCCTCCAATTTATCCCAATTCACTTTTCCTAATGTCCTCCATGTTATTCCTTATGATCCACAAGTAAGTGAAACCATATGATAATTGACTCTCTCTGCTTGACTTATTTCACTCAGATTATTTCATAATCTCCTCCAGCTCTGTCCATGTTGATACAAAAGTTGGGTATTCATCCTTTCTGATGGAGGCATAATACTCCACTGTATATATGGACCATATCTTCTTTATCCATTCATCTGCTGATGGGCATCTTGGTTCTTTCCACAGTTTGGCTATTGTGGCCATTGCTGCTATGAACCTTGGGGTACATATGGACCTTCTTTTCATTACATCTGTATCTTCGGGGTAAATACCCAGTAGTGCAACTGCAGGATCATAGGGAAGCTCTAGTTTTAATTTCTTGAGGAATCTCCACACTGTTTTCCAAAGTGGCTGCACCAGCTTGCATTCCCACCAACAGTTTGAGAGGGTTCCCTTTTCTCCACACAGCCTCTCCAACACATGTTGTTTATTGTCTTGTTGATTTTGGCCATTCTAACTGGTGTAAGGTGGTATCTCAATGCGGTTTTGATTTGAATCTCCCTGATGGCTAGTGATAATGAACATTTTTTCACGTGTTTGTTAGCCATTTGTATGTCTCCTGTGGAGAAGTGTCTGTTCATGTCTTCTGCCCATTTTTTGACATGATTATCTGTTTTTTGAGTGTTGATTTTGAGGAGTTCTTCATAGATGTTGGATATCAGCCCTTTGTCTATAGTGTCATTTGCAAATATGTTCTCCCATTCTGTGGGTTGCCTCTTTGTTTTGTTGACTGTTTCCTTTGCTGTGTAGAAGCTTTTGATCTTGATGAAGTCCCAAAAGTTCATTTTTGCTTTTGTTTCCTTTGCCTTTGGAGACATGTCTTGAAAGAAGTTGCTGTGGCCAATGTTGACAGGGTTATTGCCTATGTTCTCCTCTAGGATTTTGATAGATTCCTGCCTCACATTGAGGTCTTTTATCCATTTCGGGTTTATCTTTTTGTGTGGTGTAAGAGAATGGTCAAGTTTCATTCTTCTATACATTGTTGTCCAATCTTCTTTATCCATCATCAACTGATGGACACTTGGACTGCTTCTATATCTCGGCTATTGTAAATAATATTGCCATAAACATAGCAATGCATGTGTCCCTTCAGTGTTTTGTAATCTTTGGGTAAATACTTAGTAGTGTGATTGCTGGATCATAGGGTAGTTCTCTTTTTAACTTTTTGAGAAACATCCATACTGTTTTCCACCAGTTTCCACTGTTTCCACCAGTTTTTCACTGTTGCCACCAGTGGCTGCACCAGTTTGCATTCCCACCAACAGTGCACAAGGGTTCCTTTTCCTTCACATCCTCGCCAACACTTATCATTTCTTATGTTGTTGATTTTAGCCATTCTGACAGGTGTGAGATGATATCACCTTGTGGTTTGGATTTGCATTTCCCTGATGATGAATGATGTTGGGTTTCTTTTCATGTGTCTGTGGCCATCTGCATGTGTTCTTTGGAGAAATGTCTGTCCATGTCTTCTGTCCATTTTTAATTGGGTTATTTGTTTTTTGGGTGTTGAGTTATATAAGTTCTTTGTATATTTTGGATACTAACCCTTTGGCACTGGCAAATATCTTATCCCATTCCGCAGACTGCCTTTTAGTTTTGTTGATTGTTTCCATTGATGTGCAGAAATTTTTTATTTTGATGTAGTCCTACGAGTTTATTTTTGCTTTTTTTCCCCTTGCCTCAGGAGATGTGTCTAGTAAGAAGTTACTATGGCCAGTATCTGAAGTTACTGCTTGTGCTCTCTTCTAGGATTTTTACAGTTTCAGGTCTCACATTGAGGTCCTTAATCCATTTTGAATTTATTTCTGTGTATGGTGTAAGAAAGTAGTCCACTTTCATTCTTCTGCTTGGCACTGTGCAGCTTTCCCAAAACCATTTGTTGAAGAGACTGGCTTATGCCCAATTGCATATTCTTTCCTGCTTTGTCAAAGATTAATTGACCATATAATTATGGGTTGATTTTGGAGCTTTCTTTCTTTCAAGATCGACTTATTTATTTGAGGAGCGATAGGGGCAGAAGAAGAGAATCTTCAAGCAGAATCCCTGCTGAACATGGAGCTGGACACAGGTTCAGTCCCATGACCCATGAGATCATGACCTGAGCTGAAACCAAGAGTCAGATGCTTAACTGACTGAGCTACCAAGGTGCCCTTATTTTTGTTTGTTTTTTTAAAATGCTATTCTATTGATCTATTTTCATGCTTGTGCCTCTTTTGATTACTATAGTTTGTAATATAACTTGAAATCCAGAATTGTGATGCCTCCAGGTTTGCTTTTCTTTTTTCAAGACAGCTTTGACTACTTGGGGGTCCTCCTTCATGTTTCCCTCCAAATTTTAGGATTATTTGTTCTAGATCTTTGAAAAATGTTGGTGGCATTTTGATAAGGATTGCATTAAATGTGTAGATTGATTTGGGGAGTATAGAGATTTTAACAATATTTGTTCTTCCAATCCATGAGCATGGAATGTCTTTCCATTTCTTTGTGTCATTTTCAATTTCTTTCACTAATGTTTTATGGTTTTCAGAGTACAGGTCTTTCACCTCTTCGGTTATGTTTATTTCTAGGTATCTTATTTTTTTTTTAAAGATTTTATTTATTTATTTGTCAGAGAGAGAGCAGGAGCAAGCACAGGCAGACAGAGTGGCAGGCAGAGGCAGAGGGAGAAGCAGGCTCCCTGCTGAGCAAGGAGCCCGATGCGGGACTCGATCCGAGGATGCTGGGATCATGACCTGAGCCGAAGGCAGCGGCTTAACCAACTGAGCCACCCAGGCGTCCCTCTAGGTATCTTATTTTTGGTGCAATTGTAAATGGGATTGTTTTGTTAGTTTCTCTTTCTGCTACTTCATTATTGATGTATAGAAATGCAACAAAAGATTTCTGTACATTGATTTTGTACCTTGCGACTTTACTGAATTTGTTTATCAGTTCTAGCAGCTTTTTTTTTTTTTTGGTAGTCTTTTGGGTTTTCTATATATAGTAGTATCATGTTATCTGCAAATAGTGAGGGTTTTACTTTTTTCCTTACTGATTTGGATGCCTTTTGTTTCTTTTTGTTGTCTGATTGCTGTGGCTAGGACTTCCAGTACTGTGTTGAATAAAAGTGATAATGGACATCCTTGTCTTGTTCCTGTTGTACAGGAAAAGCTGTCAGTTTTTCCACATTGAGGATGAGGTTAGCTGTGGGTTTTTCATATACGGCCTTTATTATGATGGGGTATATTCCCTCTAAACCCATTGAGGATTTTTACCATGAATGCATGTTGTATTTTGTCAAATGCTTTCCCTATGTCTATTGAAATGGCCATATGGCTTTTATCCTTTCTCTTACTGATGTGATGTATCATGGTGATTAATCTGTGAATATTTTTGCAACCCATGTAAATAAATCCCACTTGATCATGGTGAATGATTTTTTAAAATGTATTTTTGGATTTGGTTTGCTAGTATTTTATTGAGGATTTTTGCATCCATTCATCAGAGATTTTGGCCTACGGTTCTCTCTCTCTCTCTTTTTGTAATGTCTTCATCTTTTTTGATATTAGGGTAATGCTAGTCCCACTAAATGAATTTAGAAGTTTTCCTTCCTTTTCTGTTTTTTTGGAATAGTTTGGAAGAATGGGTATTAACTCTTCTTCCAATGTTAGAATTTGTGTGTGAAGCCATCTGGCCCTGGCATTTTTTTGGGGGGGGGGGTTTGATTACTGATTCAATCTTCTTGCTATTTGTTGGTCTGTTCAAATTTTCTATTTCTTCCTGTTTCATCTTTGGTAGTTTATATGTATCTAAGAGTTTATCCACTTCTAGGTTTTTCATAATATTTTTTTCATAATATTCTTTTATAATTGTTTGTATTTCTGTATTTTTAAAATTTCTCCTCTGTCATTTTGTGACTTTATTTATTTTGAGTTCTTTCTGTTTTTTTCTTGATAAGCCTGGCTAGAGGTCTATCTACTTCTAGGTTTTTCATAATATTTTTTTCATAATATTCTTTTATAATTGTTTGTATTTCTGTATTTTTTAAATTTCTCCTCTGTCATTTTGTGACTTTATTTATTTTGAGTTCTTTCTGTTTTTTTTTTTCTTGATAAGTCTGGCTAGAGGTCTATCATATTTATTGATTTTTCAAAGAACCAGCTTCTGGTTTTATTGATCTCTCTCTCTCCCTCTATTATTTTTTTTAGTTTGTATATCATTTATTGTGTTCTAATCTTTATTATTTCCTTCTTTCTACTGCTTTTAGGTTTTGGTTGTGTGTATGTTTTTTAAATAGCTCTTTTATGTATAGGGCTTGGTTGTTTATTTGAGATTTTTCTTGCTTCTTTGAGGTAGGCCTGTATTGCTCTAAACTTCCCACTTAGAATCACCTAAGTTTCGGACCATTGTGTTTTCATTTTCATTTGTTTCCATGTGCTTTTTTATTTCTTCTTTGCATTCTTGGCTGACCCATTCATTGTTTAGCAGCATGTTATTTAACCTTCATGTATTTGTGGTCTTTCTGGATTTTTTTCCTAATGGTTGACTCTTAGTTTCATAACCTTGTGGTCAGAAAAGATGTATGGTATGACTTTGATCTTAAATTTATTGAGGCTTGGTTTGTGGCCTAATATGTCATCTAGTCTGGAGAATGTTCCATGTGCACTTGAAAAGAATGCGTATTCTGCTATTTTGGGATGGAATGTTCTCTGTATATCTGTTAATTCCATCTCATCTGGTCCAGTGTGTCTTCAAAACCTTTGTTTCCTTCTTGATTTTCTGTTTAAATGATCTGTCCATTGTCATAAGTGGGGTATTAAAGTCCTCCACTGTTATTGTATTATTATCAATTAGTTCCTTTATGTTTGTAAGTAACTATTCTATGAAACTGATTGCTCTAATGTTGGGTGATTTACCAACAATTGTTATATTTTCTTATTGGATCGTCTCCTTTATAGTGTCCCCCTATATAGTGTCCTTTTTGTCTTTTTGTTTTATTTTATTTTTAAAAAGATTTATTTATTTATTTTGAGAGAGAAGGACTGAGAGAGAGAGAGAGAGAGAGAGAACGGGAACAGGGGAGAGGGACAGGAGAAGGATAAGCAGAATCCCTGCTGAGCAGGGAACCTGATATTGGACTTGATCCCAAGGCTTTGGGATCAGACCTGAGCTGAAGGCAGATGCTTAACAACTGAGCCACCCAGGCACCCTGATATATGTTGTCACATTTTACATCCTTTTATTTTGTGAGTTCCTTGACTGATTTTCTACAGAAATATTCATTTTTTTCCTCATTATTAATTTTTTTATTTTTTAATTTAAGCTTTATTTAAACATATAATGTAACCCCACCACCCTCTCCCAACCCCTCTCCCCCCAACCCCCCTCGGTTTGTTTTATGACATTAAGAGTCTCTTTTGGTTTGTGTCCCTCCCGATCCCATCTTGTTTCATTTTTACTTTTCCTACCACCTTAACTCCCACCCCTGTTGCATCTCCACTTCCTTATATCAGGGAGATCATGTGATAGTTGTCTTTCTCCAGTTGACTTATTTCGCTAAGCATAATACGCTCTAGTTCCATCCATGTCGTCGCAAATGGTAAGATTTCATTTCTTTTGATGGCTGCATAGTATTCCATTGTATATATATACACCACCTCTTCTTTATCCATTCATCTGTTGATGGACATCTAGGTTCTTTCCATAACTTGGCTATTGTGGACATTGCTGCTATAAACATTCAGGTACACGTGCCCCTTTGGATCACTACGTTTGTATCTTTAGGGTAAATACCCAGTAGTGCAATTGCTGGGTCATAAGGTAGCTCTATTTTCAATTTTTTGAGGAACCTCCATGCTCTTTTCCAGAGTGGTTGCACCAGCTTGCATTCCCACCAACAGTGTAGGAGGGTTCCCCTTTCTCCACATCCTCGCCAGCATCTGTCATTTCCTGACTAATTCATTTTAGCCATTCTGACTGGTGTGAGGTGGTATCTCATTGTGGTTTTGATTTGTATTTCCCTGATGCCCAGTGATGTGGAGCACTTTTTCATGTGTCTGTTGGCCATCTGGATGTCTTCTTTGCAGAAATGTCTGCTCATGTCCTCTGCCCATTTCTTGATTGGATTATTTGTTCTTTGGGTGTTGAGTTTGCTAAGCTCTTTGTAGATTTTGGATATTAGCCCTTTATCTGATATGTCGTTTGCAAATATCTTCTCCCACTCTGTCAGTTTTTTGGTTTTGTTGACTGTTTCCTTTGCTGTGCAAAAGCTTTTGATCTTGAAGAAGTCCCAATAGTTCATTTTTCCCCTTGCTTCCCTTGCCTTTGGCGTTGTTCCTAGGAAGAAGTTGCTGTGGCTGAGGTCGAAGAGGTCAGGTCTGTGTTCTCCTCAAGGATTTTGATGGATTCCTTTCTCACGTTGAGGTCCGTCATCCATTTTGAGTCTATTTTCGTGTGTGGTGTAAGGAAATGGTCCAATTTCATTTTTCTGCATGTGGCTGTCCAATTTTCCCAACACCATTTGTTGAAGAGGCTGTCTTTTTTCCATTGGATATTCTTTCCTGCTTGGTCGAAGATTAGTTGACCATAGAGTTGAGGGTCTATTTCTGGGCTCTCTATTCTGTTCCATTGATCTATGTGTCTGTTTTTGTGCCAGTACCATACTGTCTTAATGATGACAGCTTTGTAGTAGAGCTTGAAGTCTGGAATTGTGATGCCACCAACTTTGGTTTTCTTTTTCAATATTCCTTTGGCTATTCGAGGTCTTTTCTGGTTCCATATAAATTTTAGGATTATTTGTTCCATTTCTTTGAAAAAATTGGATGGGATTTTGATAGGCATTGCATTAAATGTGTAGATAGCTTTAGGTAGCATAGACATTTTCACAATATTTATTCTTCCAATCCATGAGCATGGAACATTTTTCCATTTCTTTGTGTCTTCCTCAATTTCTTTCATGAGTACTTTATAGTTCTCTGAATATAGATTCTTTGCCTCTTTGGTTAGGTTTATTCCTAGGTATCTTATGGTTTTGGGTGTAATTGTAAATGGGATTGACTCCTTAATTTCTCTTTCTTCTGTCTTGTTGTTGGTGTAAAGAAATGCAACTGATTTCTGTGCATTGATTTTATATCCTGACACTTTACTGAATTCCTGTACAAGCTCTAGCAGTTTTGGAGTGGAGCCTTTTGGGTTTTCCACATATAGTATCATATCATCTGCAAAGAGCGATAGTTTGACTTCTTCTTTGCCGATTTGGATGCCTTTAATTTCTTTTTGTTGTCTGATTGCTGAGGCTAGGACTTCTAGTACTATG